>CACRXK020000414.1:18609-76112 GCA_902702795.2 Paramuricea clavata | reverse complement strand
CTATTAACACTTCATTATGACGTTTAACGTTTGTCAGTCTTTTTATTCTGACATTTGCGAACTCTCTACTTGATGATTTGAAGTGTCTGTTTGTCTGGCAGTGGACAAAGTAACATGACTATATATGGCTTAATAAATTAGTTCCGGTTCCGGCTGGAACTTCCGGCCGGAACTTTTTTCCAGTTCCGGTCGTATCTGGTTCCGGCCGGAACTTAAAAAAACGGTTCCGGTGCATCCCTAAATATCACACTTGACCACCAATATATCATATACCATACCATACAATACCATTATACCACACTACACCACAGTACACTAAATCAACTACCATACCGGTAACATATACCAATTACCATATCATTCCATACCATACAATATCACACTTCACCACCAATATATCATATGCCATACCATACAATACCATACCACACTACACCACAGTACACCAAATCAACTACCATACTGGTAACATATACCAATTACCATATCATTCCATGATACCATACAATATCACACTTCACCACCAATATATCATATACAATACCATACCACACTACACCACTGAGTACACCAAATCAACTACCATACCGGTAACATATATCAATTACCATATCATACAATGCCACAGTCACCATACCATACCATACAATGCTGCCATAACACAACATACATTACATCACACCATACTGTAATAGCCCAAATCAAACCACGCCACAACATACTACACTCACAAAACCAATTAAACCTGGATACCAAACTAATACGATACCATATTATAAGAACAAACCAAGTACTCATATCACATGTCACATAATGACCAATTAAAAAACTGATTAATGCACTTCAGTCCAACTTGTTGTGTTTTGAGTTAAAGTTGTTTCAAGCAACACATACATGAGAAGATTTTCGGACAGCTTTCCATCAGTTCTTTCATCGATTACTTTTCCAACATTTGTCAACTCCACTTGATTATGTTCACTCTCATAAACACCAACTATCAAGCCAGGTTTGCTGCCATTTGTCTAGAATTTTGCAATCAGATTTAATAGTCCAAAAACACCAGAATAAACATTTTGCATGATAGGCAGATCCAGGCTATCTGGGTGCATGAATACTTTACCATTTTTTTTAGTACCATCAGAAAATTGGGTACCTGCTGGTCAATCCTGTTTTCAGAGAGATATTCGAGATTACCAGATGCCTGACATGTACCCAGAGGCTTTGGTGTGCTAAGCTGCTGATAAACCTGTCTGCAGCTGCAGGTCAACGCAGGGGGGGCACGTACCGACAGCCTGCTAGCAGCCCAAAATTAACAAATTTGGGCTGTGAGGAGGCTACATACCGGCCGGCAGTGTAGCAAACCATGATGAGTCCCGCTGTTGTCCTCAGACAATATTCATGCCGATAGCATGTGCAAAATCTTACCTTGTTAGCAAGTGATTGGACCGAAGAGCATAGAAATCTTCTCCAATTGCTATAACCAGTACTGCCTATAAACCTTGATAGTATGGCATTACGAGCCACACCTGCCTGTAGAACCACTCTATAAATCATACTGGCCTGTGATTGCTGTGGTCCCAAAAAGACCTGTTACAGAGTAAAGACTACTATGCTTTATAGGCCTCTATTTTTGGGTGTATTACCACTGACCATAATTTTTGTGATTAACCGCTGAATAAAAAATGTTTGTTCGTGGACTCGTTTCACTCAAGTTAACGACCGCTGTGCAAATAAATTGTGGGCATTTTTGTCAAAAACTTTCAAAATGGCCGACTTACAGGAGGCGCGAGAACAGTTGTTGGAAGTTCTCGGTGATTTATCTTCAAAATACTGGACAACATTGTCGCTTTGGTACAAGAAGAAGCTTTCTAAGGAGGAATTTGACATCCAGATTAAGCAACTTTTGGGAGAGGGCAGTATTAATGTACATAATCGATTTTTGTACGCGCTTCTGTCAAAATGTCAGGAAATGTGTTTAAACTCGGGCACACTAAGTAAGAACGTGTCGCGTCCATCTGCAGCTTCTATAGCAAGTCAGAGGAACACTGAACAACTAAGGAAGCATGTAAGACCGGCGAAAGTAAGCTTTGAACAAAGATTTCATCCCTACAATGTACTAGAAGGAGCTGATAGTGTGGGTAAAGTTGTTTTGACGGATGACAGCGAGATAAACTTATGTTCTTATGAGTTTACACTGCCCGATGTGCAGGCTATGAATGGTCGGTTATTCCTAGCAGCCTGGGATGCAGGCTTAGAGTCTGTTGAAGACACTGGTTCAAATGCGGCTAAGTTAGTAATATCTGCAGTGAAGCATCATATCAAGGATATTTTGACAGCCTGCTGTTCCCGTAAAGGTGGCTTCAGGTTAAGAGATGGACATTATAAATATGGCCTAGATACAAGTTATGTTAAGCCGAATATTTGGAACAGTTTAGATTCATACTCTTCTCATTCAATTCTCATACACCAAGGACGGACAGAACAAACAGAAGCGGATGCTGCAGTCACTGTGGCCAGCAGCTGCCCTCCATCTACACAGGCCTCAATATCTATGTATGAACTAAGAGAGGTGTTGCAAGTGCATTGCAGAGTTATACCATCACATACTGTGTTCGCTGCAAATATGGAGAGAATATTAAGTCGATTGTGGCACCCTAGTCATGATGAAATAGAACAAGGCAGATTACACAAGTTGGAAGCCAAGCGCAGACAAAGTAAACTTCGGCAACAAAGAAGCTTAAGATTATGAAGCTGCAACGGCTGTGTGTGCTTAACATTAAAACTTTAGTTTGCTAAACAATTGTCATTGAAATATGATCAAAGTGTGTAATTTTATATTATATAAATAGATAACCAGAGGGTGGAAAAAACTCCTAAAAAATAATATTCTGGCTTTTAATCAGTCTACTGCTTAGATAACTTACTATAACATATAATATATATTTATTTGGCCTTGTTGGCCTTTTTCCAAAAGTTTGAAATTTTTGTGTTTTTAAAATACTGTTATTTGTGAATAAGTATACGTGGTATAACTAACCATAAACCACAAATAGATGTAATCTGAGGTCGCGGACTTTTGAGCGTCGAATTACGCTACTGCTGAGAAATTGCTTTTGAGAAAGTATAATGAAAATAAACATTGCAAAAACGCATTGAAATATTTTACTTTGTAATTACCATTAGTGTATTAAAAGCCAGTTTATTTATAAAAGTATTTGTACAGTATCATATCACAGTTAATAAATTATATACACGAACCGGTGCCAGTTTCAAGAATACCGCATGCCATGTTAATTGACCAAAGGTGTGAAAAGATCACGCGGCTTACTGCGCACCCTTGCGTTGCGTGATTGCTGTCAACGAAGAGCAAAAAGTAACCTCGGTGTTGTAACTTGGGACATGTCGTATTCTTTTTCTCAGTGTTATCGCTTGGAATTTTTGATTGCTGATGAAAATGACTGACTTCACAGCTCAACCATGTAATGGGTCCACTATTTCTACAGTTTATAGCCAGGACAGGACAATATCACGAAAAGTGCAAATACAACAATTAGATGAAGTTCCCTTAAATAAAATCTCAGTAGTCATCATCGTTTTCCCACCTAACCTAACATCTCAAAGTAAATGAACTTGATTAAAGTTTCCTCAAAGAAAATATCCCCGGTGATTGCACGTGGTCTGCTGTAATCGGTCATACAGGCATGATTTTCTTTTATTTTTCTCCATCTCTCGACACGCTGTGCGTGTATTCCCCACCACTACCATCTTACTTAATTCCTTGAAACATTGGTTTTACTATACAAGTATTCTCGGTAGTGAAAATGGCTGTCCTCAACCATGTAATGTATCAGTCTTACAGTTTCATATAGCCAGGGACAGAAGTATAAACTTGCAAATTCAGCAATTAGACAAAGATTTCTTCAAACAGCCACGATCGCCTCATTCTATCCAATTCTCAACAGTTTTCCCCTAATACTATAATTGTATAAACCTACTCATTGTTCACACACTGGTTTCATTATGTAGCGGTTCTCTGTGAATCTTAGAAACATGTGGTACCGGCACATACGCAATTTTGTTCCGAGTGGCCCTATTCCATTGTTTAGGTTCGGGCCTTGCGCGACCGTCTCTATAACGGTTCTGAGGTCGGGGATTACTAGCACCCAGGCTCTGAGCCGCGTTGCGTGCGTTTGCCGAGTCACTCGGCCGGCTGGAACCTGGGCCGGGAACTTCACTTATAGCGGACGAGCTAGAGGCCTGGGCTTGAAGTTGCTTCCGTGATCTCTGTCCGACTGATCCGGATTCGTTTCGCGAACCTAAAGATTCGTTTGAATTACGTTTTCGTTTGGAGTTCGAACGAGATAAAACCGAGTTGTCGCCAATGGACGAACTTGACTGTGATGCAATTTCCATACATTTTTGATAACTGGGAGGAGGTGGTTCAATAACGTGATGGACCGGTAGGACTTGATTGGCGGGCGGGCCTTGGCCTGCAGGTAGCACCTGATGCGCGAGCTGGTGTTGGCTTGCAGGTGGAATATGAAGTGCAGGTGGAATATGGTGCGCAGGCATAGCCTGATGGGTAAAAGGAGCCTGATAAACGGGCCGGAACTGATGTGCAAGGTGGGGATGTACGACCTGGTTTGAGGGTGGAAACTGTCTTCCCCCATTGCTTAGAAAAGGTCGTACCATGCCTGTGTGCGGGCCAATGTGTGGGTACTCGACAACAGGACTGTCTGGCCGTACAGACGACTGGGGTACTTCGATAGCAGTCGGCGCAGAAGACTCGGATTTTGACGTCATGCCATCGGTAACGTCCGCGTGATCCTCGTGTGTTTCTGATGGAATTGGTAACAAGTTCTGATTTTCTTCACTAACTTCAGGTATACTGGGAGATATTTCTGATACACTTTCCCCATGCACTCTGCTTTTTCTTTCAGAATGTACTGAACTTTGACTTCGCCGGTTCTCTTCGCTGTTTCCGGTCTCCGTAATGTCGACCTGTTCAAAAACAAAAGTATTTTATACAATTAAAAATGATCTGGTGCGAGGTCTAGCAGGAAATGATTACCGCACAAACCGTACGGAACGTAATCAATATTTCAGCATCTTCACTATCCGTATAAATTCGAAAGTATCGGACCACTTTTAGATGTCACCACGTTTTAGAGAGAACAATGGTAAGCAAGCTTGATGGTCACTCAAAATTGATAAAGGAGCTGATATAAAATGTAAACATTTGTTGTATTGAAGGCCGGTTTACACTACACAACTTTTGCCTAAAACAGTCGCATTCAACCTGCTTACAACTTAAATTGTATTGTGTAAATCAAGCACACAACGAGTTGTGTGCTTGACAGCCCTATCCAGTGTGATGTGAACTCAAAAGTCAACGGCGCCTTAAAAATGTAACAAACAGTTTTCTTTCCTTACCTCGTTATCGACTGCCCCAGCATGGGGACTTTCCTCCGGGGGGAAATCTGCTTCATCAAGTAAGGAAAGTCGAGCACTAGACATTGGTCGGCCATTAACAAACACATCATTGGTAAGAGCAGCTGAAGACGGGAGAGTAATATTGGACTGTCGGTCTGACTCGACTCTTTGCATGACAACTTGCCCGTTTGCTAAAATACGTCCATTCATATAATAAGTGTTTGGCTTTCTTCTGGTTGCTTCCCACAAAGTTCTACACGGGCCGCAACGGATTTTCGTCGTCCGTACCTGTTTCCATGCAAATTTCCAGGCCTCGCGCACTTCCGGCCGTGCAACGCAATGAAACCCAAATATGGCGCCACCCAAAGCTATATTTGCCAACGCATAGACGTAACTTAGGAGAATCCAACGAAGTTTGGAAGTTCTGGAGTTGACAAGAAAATATGCCAAAATAAAATTGAGATAAATAAGAGACATGACAACCCATGTTGCAACAAGGTGGAGAGTTATGACCGACTTCTCCGCATTCTGTCTTTCATTCGGGTCCGGTACTTCCACGAGGCCACTCGGTTCGTCCGCTTGTAACCGCTCTTCTTCCGTGTTCTCCTCGCTAGGACGTCGGTCCATAATACCGTGAGCCAGTAGTAAGTGCAGACGCACAAGCAGGACGGCGTTGATTATGAACAGCAGACAAGCAGGGCCAACAAACGCACCCAAACCAGCGCTCTCTGTCAACCAGCAGCTGTAGATGGAAAAGAACAGACACAGTTAGTTTACACTTACAACTTGCGGAACGGCTGGGATAACTGAGGTTTTGTAAAAAGTTACGAACCCGCAAAAATATCAACAAAATGCATGATACATTGGTAGCCTTGACAAGGAAACGTTTTTCAAGCAAACTACGCACACAACTGTACAGACTGTACTTTGTGGTATTTTTTAGTCAGTTTCCCGATGAATGAAACCTAAAAAGTCGTGACTTTGTCACCACTTCTAGATGTCACCACGTTTTAGAGAAAACAATGGGAAACAAGCTTGATGGTGACCCACAATTGATAAAGGAGCCTGGTATAAAATGTAAACATTTGAATTATTCTTTAATACACTACACAACGTTTGCCCAAAACAGTCGCATGCAAGCTGCTTACAACTTAAGCACACAACTCACCTAGGACGTAAACGAGTTGTGTGCTTGATTTACACAGTACAATTTAAGTTGTATGGTTGCATGTGACAGTTTTAGGCAAAAGTTGTGCAGTGCGAATCGGCCTTAAGAAGGATTTACTTACTAGTCTGTAGCTTTGTAGTTCGTTATATTGCCAGCGATAGTCATACCACAAATAATTGCCGGAACACCTGACCATGAGAAATGAAGGCAATTAATATCAGTTACGTAAACACTATGTTTGATAGTTCTTGATAGTTGTTCATACACGTACTTATAACGAAATATCTGCCGAAACGAGACGCACAAAATTTCGCCCGAGTAGACAAAATACGGAAATAGTCCGGCTTGACCACTGAGCTATACAATAACTGAAGGACGTGCTCCTATCTTTCGTCCGTAAAAAAGTGAACAAAAAAACTTGGCATTTGAAAAATGAAACCAGTAGCGTCAAAATCTACCATGTTCTTGGTTTCACTTTTTTGTCCGAGGACTTCCTCCAGTAATAAGCATAGTTCAGTGGGCTTGACAGATGATTGGCTGTTTGCCGCATCTGTACAAAGATAAATTATCAAACGAACTATTGGATATATTTCCCAAGCTCGTCCAGACGGATCATCTCTCGCTAGAGCAATTCGGGCCGATAATACATACACAACATGAAGTAACCACGGCCGTCCGCAGTACTTACCCCAACTGACCATATAGTACATCAAGACAGGATTAAATACTTCCTCGCTCGTTTCTTTTTTGCGAGGCATCAAACGACGTGTCAAACACACGACATAACTTCCAAGCCACAGCAGTGAAGCAAAGAAGAAGAAATGAAGAAACACTCCCATTGATCGACACAAAACCGAGTATTCTGTACGGTTGATTCCGAAAGCAAATGACAATACGACGACCAACAACGCCAAGCAGGCGTTCATCAGCATTACGATGTCATCACGGTTGAATCGAATAGTTCTAGAAAAATAAGTACATTAGTTTTAGGTAAAATAATTGGTGCAATTGGTAGCTTTTCGTAACGATGCAAATAGGCACCTATCCGATACGGAATGTAGTACAGTGTACAACTTTCAGAAGCTAAGCGAGACAACCAGGGGCGAAACTAGCCCCTTTTAATTCGGGGGGTGTCTGGCAGAATTGCCCTGCCAAAACAAATGATGCCCTGCAGCATGCAACGTGTATAATTGAACTGCCGATGCCAATGTACATGCATACGAACTGCTTATTGTTTGTTAGCTGTAATAAGTTACTTAATTAATAACTCTACAATCTATCATTTAAAATCTTTGATTGCCCTGCCAATCGAAATGATTCGTATACATTCTATTTGGCTAGCCGGTTCTAGTCAAGCAATTCGCGCAGAAATATATGCAATTCGCGCAGAAATATATGCTACCCTCCCCAAGTTTCGCCCCTGGAGACAACATCTCTCCGTTGCAATAATTCCCCAAAAAAGTGTTCCTAAAATAGCGTTCCTAAAAGATACGGAAAGGTGCTTTTTCACGTCGCTACGAAACCTATCTGGTCCAGTGTAAACGTGGCGTTAGGTCCGCACACTGACTAGGTGTGTGTTCGCTAAGTGGAATAGTACTGCATGAATGTTATCACAATACCTTGCGAGAGCAAATGTGTTCAAAGTTGCAATCAACAACAGTGACGTCACAACTGCACCAATATATACAACAATCTCCACTGGATAGACAACGACATTTATATTTGATGTGATATTTTTACTTCCCAAGTGCTTGAAATAAAATGAAAACCAAAGTGAGTTTCTCATGAAGAACGACGTGATCTCCAGGGAGAGTTTTGATAGAAACTGCAGAGGTACAGTATCATATCTAGCGTCAATGAAGACACTGGATGGAAGTTACAGCAATCTACTTACTGACATAATGGCCAGGTTTTTGTTCACCAAACGTCTACATTCCACTGTTGTCGTTGAAACAGTTGAATCCTTAACCACGCAGTCAGTGCTCCTAGACCATTGCTTGCCTACAGCAAAAAGAAATGAAATACTAAATGAAATACAAAACCAAATTAATATTTGATTCAAAGGATCTAAAGTTTGGAATGCTATTGATGAAGACATAAAGCATTCCTCCCTAAAAAAACTGTAAATTAAAATTGAGAAATAAGTTCGTAGCAAACTATTAGCTCTTTTGAAATTTCATGTTTGTTGAAATTGTTACAGAATATTATATATATTATTTTCAGTTATATCATAGTAGACCTCGCTGGCGTGTGATTTCCTATATTTAATTTGCGACATTGTTGCGTTTCTTTGTCATGTGTTGTCCATATAATGTGTCATTATAAAAATCCCACAACATGCACAGACTACATGGTACATTAGCTTTTTAGTTTTTTCAGGTATTCTGTACCATAAATATACTGTCAATACATGTAATATTGAAATTGTAAATGTTGAATATGCGTGGCTTCTCATTACTGAGCTTAGCCTAAGAAAAGTCAATTGCAAAATAAGCTTAATTGAAAAAAAAAACCCAGTACGAATTCTGGAATGTCAGTTTTTATCTTACCATCTTCACCGAAATCAAAATGGCTGACTATAGGCTCCGTTCCAGGCTACAAAAAATCAAAGACCTTGCTCACAACTTGCATTATAGATTTAGAATTGGCTCTGCATTGCAAACGATTACCATTTATCATAGAAAACTTAACTATGATTGGCTGACATGAACCAATCACAATGGCTTCTGCAGAGCAATCAATCAATTGACAACTTGCATGTTATACTAAATTTTAATCTAAGTAAAGAGAAGGGAATCAAACACCACAGTTAAAAAGAACATAATGAAATTAGTAAAATTGCGAAATTTGGTTGCGAAATGTTGTAAAATACAGAAAATATAGCCTTGCGAAGTTTGCATATTTTCAGTATATTTGTATTACGTGCGGAAATTGTTACCATTTTCGGCTCAAAAATGGTAACAATTTCCGAACGTAATACAAACATACTGAAAATATGCAAACTTCGCAAGGCTATATTTTCTGTATTTTACAACATTTTGTAACCAAATTTTGCAATTTTACTGATTTTGATAAGTTCTTTACGGGAATTTACTTTTTTTTGTCTAAATCAAAAATTAGTCTAACATGCAAGTTGTCTATTAGAATACGATATGGGCGAAATCGTATATAAAAATGTTGGTCCTGCCAAGAAAATTCTATCATGTTCCCACCAAAAAAATTCTACATCATGGGATGTTCACGCGTGTTTTTTACACGAGAGCCTGCAAAGGAGGCAATTTACGGGAGCTTCCCGGCCAAACCGGTCAGGCCAGAATTTCTGTCTCCGTATCTATGGAAAGATCTGGTCCAGGAAAAACCTGGCCAAAATAGATCTCCTTTCAAGCTGCTTCAAATGTTCCAGTCAGACCGTCCCCAATATTGTGTTTCACTTAACTATCTGATCGATCTGACCGTGTTGATGGAATGGGCCCTAGTTAGGTAACATCTTAACAATAAACCTGAGTTGCAAACTTGATGATCAGAGGATCAGTGAGATTCAATTCTTCTATGTTCGCTGAAATAAAAAGAAAAAACGTTAGTCCGATAGTTTCAATTTTCCTGTTTTAGCCAGTTAAGCCAAAGAAATCCTTGTATAAATATTCTGATATGTACGACACGAATTCGACGACATAAAAAAATATACAGTATTTAAAAATCAAAGGCCGTTGAGGAGAAGAACGAACGCGTGCTCCAGCCTGATTTCTTGTTCTGAAAGGCCCGATTCGCAGGCAAACAGTGCGCGCATTTCACATTGTTTAACTGCCCCACACTCAAGTAATCACAAAGATTCACAACATCCGTGAGTTAAAAATATATATGCAAAATGAGAACTTATTATTCTTACCCATTTGAATCGCCAATACACTGGATGAGACATTTCTGTCTCTCAGAATTTCCTCAGTCTTGCTTGAGATAACATTAGGGAATAATTTAGCGTTACGATAGACGAGAAATTGAAGTTTTAGATCATTCACGGCGTGGCCAGCAGCCTGCCAACGCTGCAATATTGTGCCGGGTATATTTACGGCCACATAATAATCCTAGGATAAAAACCAGCAATAAAATAAGTAACAATTATTGGATGAGGGTTTTTGTTGATATGCGGAATTATCAAGGTCGAAGTAAGCGTTATCAGCCGAGCCGAAGGCGAGGCAATATTTACCGGAACTGAAACAATACGAAAGGCGAAAGCTGGCCAAACCAAACAACCTCTACTTATCCTGGATAGCTCTATTAGTTTCAAACTAACAAGTAATAAGAATGAAAATCCATTAAGGCCATCCGCTTACAGTATTAAGCAACCTGAACTGACGTTATTCAGACTGGAAAGCTACCTATCATTTCTAAACTGCTCCAAGTAAGAAAACAAAACTTTAGTTGTATTTTTATGAAAGTAGATCTTACCTTGCGTTTGTTTGTCTCACAGTAAACACCACCAGGCCGTAGCCGTACTTCTGTCTCAAAGAACACTTTGCATGTTTTGTTTTCTTTTGAATGAATTTCCTTAACTGAGCCAATCACAATATTACTTAGTGCATGGGATGTCGTTTCGTTTAATAGTCGACGAGAAATTAATTCCAGGTAAGTGGCAAGTCTGTAGAAAAAACAAATTGTATGAACATGTGGAATCTGGCGTGCCGGATTGCGACTGAATTACTTGAATTGCATTTAAAAGTTTTAATTTGTTGGAACACATTTATTTGAAGGAGTTTGTTTTGGCCGTCGCGTTGCCGTCCTAAAATCGTAAGGTGTCTAATATAAGGAGAATTTCGACGTTTCGAGCGAAGGTCCTTACTACAGACGAAGGGCCTTCGCTTGAAACTTATATTTTTCAGGTAGTTGCATCCCTATACCAACGAAAGCTTGTTCATTTGATTGGCACTACCTACATTAACAAAGACAGTTCAAGTTTATTGTACTACCTATTCAGGACCACCACGTCCTCCAGTTTCAAACGTACCTCGAAGGTGATTGATCTCTCGATTCCGCTGCATAAAGTGTTCCGTCATTGACTTCCATCACGTTGTTGAAACTCGCCAACATATCATCCAATAACTGAAAAATCGGGTCAATTTCCGTATGTAAACTTAAGTCGGTTTTTCACTAGTAGAATTGTTTCGCACGATGCGAAGGGATACTGTAAATATTCGGATAAACCAATCTAGCTAGTATAAAAATAAAGACGTGTACCAACCTTGCCCTTGAATGGTATATTCTTTCGAATAATTCCAGCAAAGACATCAAACGCCAGAGTGATATTTTCAGCACTTTGATATGGCGATGCATCTGTTAACAATTTTAATTGTCCTGCAACTCTCGCAATGTCGACAAAATCATTTTTCTTGAGTAACTAAATAACGAAAGAGGACTTAAAATAAAATGGACTTCAGTAAACTCATCCCTGAAATAGGTCTGTACATATTTTGACAGTCATAATCGTCATTCTGGAGTGTTAGAGCTACAGTAGAAAATAGCCAGCAATTTCACAATTTACTGTAGATCAGCCAAAAACGTAACTATTATATATTCTTTATTTTGACCAATAAATGTGGAAATAAGCTTTAACACGAAAACGAGGCCTCGTTTTCGTGTTAATGCTTATTTCCATATTTATAATTGATCAAAATAAAGAATTTTTTTCATGCATGTGTTGAAAAAGGATGTTCTGCTTCTCTGTGCATAGCCCACGAGAAAAAAACTGGAAAATCCTTTCCATTGATGGTGGTCCTAAGTTAAAAATAGTGTAGTTGTGACGTAATTATCGAAAAGGTGTGTTGCCGATTTTTTAAATCTTCTGGCTAACATCCTGAATTTGTACCGTAATGTATCGATCAATTCGAAACTTCACCACCCCCCCCCCCCCGGGCCGACCCCGGGAATTTGAACTTTTTGAAATTTGACTGATCAAATTCTCCACCCCCTGTGCAAAAATGTCTTCAAATGCCCCACTGTAACAAGAAATTAAGCGTTCAAATGCCCCACCTTCATATGAAAATTATGAAACAGTAAATACAAAAAGTACAAAATATGCGGAAATGTTTTTCGACAAGATAGCGAAATTCACGTAAAAAGTTTGGATACCTTGTGGAAATTTAACAGTTTTACACAATTATGTAGTCCATACCTTCAAATGAAGCACATAGATTTTCCATGCCCGTTTCTTTGAGCCAGTTTTTCACAAAATTGAGGCCGTTTCCCTCGAAATCTGAGAAAACTGTATTTGCCGCCAATGCGAAGTATTTTCTGTGCATGCAGGAAGCACGCGAAAACGGGCAAAATTTTAAGACTTCCGGTTCAAATTCCCCACCCCGTTATCAAATGCCCGACCACATGGAAGACCTAGAACGTCAAATTCCCTACTCCCTGGAGAAGACTTGAAGTCAAATTCCCGGGGTATGCCCGGGGGGGTGGTGGTGGTGAAGTTTCGAATTGATCGATACATAACGCCAAGTGAAACCCACGTGTATTGTATATAGCGACAATGACACATGCACACTTACCTGGGCTAACAAAATCAGTTTCTTAGATAACGACAGCAACTGGCAATTGCCTAAATTCACTTCGCCCCAAACTCCATTTGACGTGCACGTGCGCCGTATGTTGGTCTGAATGCCTTTGTCATTGGGCCACGGGCAGGGAGCGACGGCAGTCGAACGTTCCTTTATCACAGGCCAAAGAAAATGATCATGACCAACTTTCGTCGTATTACGTGAACACATATAACTTTTAGATGTAACAACACTGATGACTATTTCTTTGGCGATTATTCTATTATCGCCATAACACATATAAGTCCCGCCATCTTCCCATTTTATGGACGCAAATTTCACCAAAGTCATCACCCTTTTTCCGTCAAAATGCGTCACGACATGCACAAGTTTAGGCAGTGGGTTTTGGTTCTTCCTCCAGTAAAGGTTTCGTTTACGTTTGGTAGCTATTCTGCACGTAATAACGAAACTATCACCAACCGAAACTATCTGATCTTCGCTTGGGTTGATAACAGCCTCTTGTTTTTCTAGAAAAATAGTTTAGAAATATTTTATTTCATGTGGCGACATTGGTCTCCCTATATGCCTGTATATATATATATATATATATATATATATATACATACATATATATATATATATATATATATATATATATATATATATATATATATATATATATATATATATATATATATATATATATATATATATAGAGGATATTACAAGGCGGCGCGAAGATATGACGTTTACTGTAAAGTTTTTTCTTTGAGTGGTGAAAACAATATTTTACGAACGAGCGCAGCGAGTGAATAAAATATTGTTTTTAACACGAGGAGATAAAAGTCATATCTTCAAGCCACCGTGTAATGTAATGTTCTGTTTATTATATAGTCCCAAGCAAAAAATTGCATAAATACTAAAAGTCACGTGATCGATACCTTCACTAGTGAAGACATGGAAAATATCTCACTGTGTATTTTTCAGTATCTCACCCTCTACTATATAATAAATATATAGTTTTTCGTTTTACCTCAAGAAACCACAACAGTCTGTTTCATCCGTATAGGAATCATCAGACCACCTGATGATTCCTATACGGATGAAACAGACTGTTGTGGTTTTTTGAGGTAAAACGAAAAACTATATTACGCTCTATCTATATGGTATTGAGCACTGTTTGTGTTTCGTAAACCAAAATCTTAAGCAAATAAATATATATATATATTTGCAAGTAACTAAAAATAATTTGTTGCAGTTTGGTTTCGGACCGCGTAGCTTGCGAGTTGCGGCGGTGGACCACAGGAGGAGGGGACCTTTTGAGCAATTGGGCGTGAGAAAGTCAATTTTGGCAATAGGAAACATAAAGGACCGTTTAACACTTGCATAAATCTTTGCAGCGATTTCTGATGCGATTTTCGTCTTCTGATGCATGTGAACGAGTAGAGTATATTTAACATCATCATGCAAGTCGTCATCTGAACATAACTCATCCCAGGGATGGATTTACTGGGGGGGTGCAGGGGGGTGCACACCCCCCTAGCCCTGGCCAGGAGGGGTGCAGGGGGGGGTGCTATTTTTCATGATAAAGCAAAAAATTATCAGAGACAAAATGAGATTCAGTAATTTGAGTAATAACATGATGATAAGCGAACTGTGAACAACAATTACAATTCAAATACTGTAGCTAGACTTTGCAGTGGTTAAGCAAGTTGATGGATGTGTAAAGTCGCTGGAAAGCAATTGCAACGTACTCGTCCGGAAAAAATTTTTCCCTAAAAAGTTGTCGATGGGGGGGGGGGAGGTTGTTGCTTTCCGAAAATTTTTTTTGGCGGAGCACCCCCCTACCAGACCATGCTGGATCCATCCCTGACTCATCCACTCGTTCACATCCATCAGAAGACGAAAATCGCACCTAAAATCGCACCTAAAATCGCAAGTGTAAACGGGCGTTAACTCAGAGCCTTGAAATTTGATAAATAAAATTTGGCCACAGAACAGAAAAATAGTCAAAACACACTCCGAAGGTTTGAAAATAGAAAAGAGAACGTTATCAAAAGGACATCTATATTGCAAAAAGATAATTACCACAAAGATTGGTTCCTTTAATATCGACCAGCTTGTCATTAGTATCGTCACACGTGCCTAGGACTTTTAGAGCAGCCGGTGCCTTCGTTAAAAATGCCGCGAAGGAATTGAGTTTACAATCACAATGAAGTGGCACTGCTTTCATGTCGCTAAAAGGAAGGTTAAAGCAATTACTTTTTTATACAATGAATCCTTCCAAAAAGTGCATCATCTTGGCTATAGAGCCGTGCTTTCGTGATTGAGACGTTACTAATCTCTCACATCCACGAAAACGAGGGTCTATACGCAAGATGGCACACCTTCCGGAAGGGTTTATTGCCACAATATACAGAAATATACCACTACTGCTAAGCATGGATCGCATTACACTGCGCTGTTACTTTTCATTCTCATTAATTTCCCTCTAGCTTCTGAGGTACACACGTAAAAACGCACAAGTTGTCACAGGTCTGCAAACAAGTTGTTACAAATCTGTTCACAAGCTGTCCACAAATTGTGTTCGCACTGCTTGTTCCCAGTTGTTGAAATAAGTTTGGAACAAGCTGTTAACAACTTGTTACAAGCTTGATGGCATTATCAGACTTGTTGCAAAGTTGTTTAACAAGTCCGATACAGTCACGATATAATAAGAATGCTACAAGGTTGTAACAATATTGTTATATTATAACAGTATTGGACTTGTTAGAAAAACCTTGCAACAAGTCTTATAGTATCAACAAGTTGTTAACAGCTTGTTCCAAACTTGTTGACAACTTGGGGCAAGCAGTGCGAACACAACTTGTTGACGGCTTGTTGACAGACTTCCTACAAGATGTGAGATTCTTACGCGTGTATGTTAAGTACACTCGTAAAAATCTCACATCTTATCGCAAAGTCTCCCAGCAACAAGCTGTCAACAAGTTGTGTTCGCGCACTGCTTGTCTCAAGCAGGGCAGGAAAAAGAATTTTCTTCCTGGGAGCACAACCTGGAGACAAAAATTTCCTGCAGACCAACGAGTATTTTTGTGCTAAATCCTTCATGTGCATAAACATAAAGTGTTCTAGCCGACCATGGTTTTAAATTCAAGGAATAATGTCTGTCAACCATATGTTGTTGCGCCCATAGTGGGACATAGGTGTTAAGGTTTCCTTCAAATTTCCAATAGCAAATCTTCATTTAAAGGAATTTCCTGCAGCTGTTTAACATTTCCTGCGAGCAGTGCTCGCGTGCTCGCCTATTTTTTCTACCCCTGGACTCTCAAGTTGTCAACAAGTTTGGAACAAGCAGTTAAGTGTTAACAAGCTTGATGGAATTACCAGACTTGTTGCAAGGTTGTTCGAACAAGTCCGATACAGTCATAATATAACAATATTGTTACAACCTTGTGTCGTCAACCTTGTAATATTCTTGGCATATCATGACTGTGTGAGACTTGTTAGAACAACCTTGTAACAAGTCTGATAATGTCATCAAGCTGTTACAAGTTGTTAACAGCTTGTTCCAAACTTGTTGACAACAACTGGGAAAACCCACGACTTTCGGTTGGCTGACTCTTTTCACCTAACGAATTGTGTGTGGTTTTGAATTAGCGCAATAACGTCAAGTTGCCAGAATTCATTTACATTAAATATGTAATCACAACAGCTGGCCTTGTGGCTTTTGGCCTCGTTTGTTAAACTTGATAAGTCTGCAATCTTATGCTGTTAAACAATCCTTCTTAACAAGGATTCTTCTACTAAAATCTGAGAACGTTTGCTCAAAAATGGATTTAAAAACAGATGGAGAGGTTACATTTATTGCTTTAGACAGTCTTTCCCAAATTATGGCGGAATTAGACGAACTTTCCTCCGAGATACAACGTCTTATTCAAAACATTCATCTACTTTTAATGAAGAAAGTGGAATTTGGAGACACATTGGCAAAAATTCTTATCGCCATTGGCTATTTAGTGGAGAGAATCGAACAAAATCTGGCGAAAATACGAAGATTCATGTTTGAGTTTATACGTACGTTGTATCGCGTTATGACAGTAATGCATCGTAATCTCATAGCAGAACATATCAGTCTCACAAAAGTCATGAGTGACGTTTACGAAGATACCAAATAACCAAACGAAGCCCGCGGAATCTCAAAACGAAAGAACGCGAAAATCAAAAGACGGAAAGTTATTTGTTCTTAATTAGCGATATTTGTTATTGAAGTTTTGAACTTGCAAAATATTTTTAATATCTTTGATCACACTGTTTTCAGTTTGTGGTTTCATTCACACGAGGCCAAATGAATACGGAATCGCATACATAAATTTGAACGATTTTGCCTCGGAGTTCACGTACACACGTACGTAAAAACGTGCAAATTGCGACAGACTGCTGCGAACAACTTGTAACAAGGTTATGTCAAGCCAACATCAGATGTGTTCCCACTGCCTGTTCCCAGCTGTTGTGACAAGTCTAGAAGAAGTTGTTATAACCTTGTAACAAGGTTGATGACGGTAATAGGCTCAGGGACGCCGGAACGATAAAAAGGCAAAGGCTAAGGCAAAGGGGGGGGGGGCAGACGCACACCAAAGGCACCTCTATAGATCAAAAGTTCGAAATTTACCTGAAATTTTTTTTACATTAATTTTTTTGGCGACACCCCCCCCCGTCGCAAAAAAAATTTCAGTCAGTGTACCATTTTAGGGGTCAAAAATTTTTTCCGGACATACAAAAATTTTCCGTGACGTAAAAAAATTTTTCCCAACATCAGCAATTTTCTCCATTTATCCAATTTTTTTCTCTCTAAAATCCAAAAATTTTCTACAATTTTTGTAAATTAACCTCATTCTTTTCCAAATTCACACTTATTTTTGTAAATTAACTTTCTCTGCGCCTATAGATTACCTGAATCTCATGATTTTGCCCGAAATGGAAAAGTGATTTATCAGGTAGTATTTTACAACTAAAAGGGCACTTCTGCCCCTCTTGCCCCCCCCCTAGCAAAAGACAACAGGGGCAGCTGCCCCTCCTGCCCCCCCCCCAGTTCCGGCGTCCCTGAATAGACTTGTTATACAAGTTATTCCAACAAGATTAATACAGGCTGTTCGTAACAAGTTGCTTGAGCTTATTGTCATCAACCTGGTAAGAACTAAGTTTGGAGCAAGCTGTTAACAACTTGTACCAAGCTTGATCAGACTTGTTACAAAGTTGTTCTAACAAGTCTGATACAGTCATGATATAACAAGAATGTTACAAGATTGACAGCACAAGGTTGTACCAATATTGTTATATCATGACTGTTTCAGACTTGTTGGAACAACCTTGCAACAACTCTGATAATAATCAACAAGGTTGTTACAACTGTTGGCAAGGTTGTCCAAACCTGTTGACAACTTGGGACAAGCAGTGTGAATAGAACTTGTTGACAGCTTGCAATCTGCTGTGTTGGTGTAATGTACTCAGGTGAATAAGATGTTTGTGTGATGTTACTCTGAGTGTATATCCACACCGGGCAGGCTTGAAAAATATGCCTGGCCACGGCGGGATTCGAACCTACGACCATTGGAATACTAGCCCAATGCTCTTCCTGACAGCTTGTTGGCAGACTTGGTACAAGACTTGCTGCAAGATGCGAGTTTTTTCGGATACACGCGCAAAAATCTCACATCTTGTAACAAGTTTGTCAACAAGTTGTCTTCGCACTGCTTGTCACAAGTTGTCAACAAGTTTGGAACAAGCTGTCAACAATTTGTAACAAGCCTGAACAAGGTTGTTCCAACAAGTCCGATACAGTCATGATATAGCAGTATTGTTACAACCTTGTGTCGTCAACCTTGCAACATTCTTGTTTGTCATGACTGCATCAGACTTGTTAGAACAACCTTTTGACAAGTCTGATAATGCCATCAAGCTTGCTACAAGTTGTTAACAGCTTGGTCCAAACTTGTTACAACAACTGGGAACAAGCAGTGCGAACACAACTTGTTGACAGATTGTGAACAGATTTGTAACAACTTGTTGCAGACCTGTAACAACTTGTGCGTTTTTACGGGTTTTTTTTGGGGGGGGGGTTTACGGGTTTTTTTAGGTTTACGTTTTAAAACCGAATTTCTTGTTTAGCAACCTGGCCTTTAGCGTTGTTATGGATTCTAATGAAGAGATTTTGTTTGCCAACAATGAACAGGATATCTGCATGGATAGTTAAAAATACAGAATAACCATAGGCGGTCCAGCAAAATGTGTAAAAATGCATTAAACGCTTAAAAATACATATAAAGTTCGTCTCAATTGGCTATCAAGCGATTTATTTGTGTAGCTCATTAATACATTATACATGCAGATTCCGATGTTTACTTCATTGTATTTTCATATAGTATATTATCCTACTATATGAAAATACAATGACGTAAACATCGGAATCTGCATGCATAATGAGCTACACAAATAAATCGCTTGATAGCAAATTGAGATAAACTTTTTATACGTATTTTTAAGCGTTTAATGCATTTTTACACATTTTGCTGGGAGTTTGAGGAGTTTTACACATTTTGCTGGGACCATTGAGAGTTTTCTTCTGTGAAGTTTTAAAACAGATGGATGTGCCAAAAGCCAGAAATACATAAACTAAAACAGCAGGTTAAATTTTAACCCAGGGTTAGCACTATTATCCAGCTTTGAACAACCATGCTCAGGAATCTGGATTGAGTCAGTTTCAGTATTTTTCAGAACGGTGTTTCAGAACTTCAACGTTTCAAGCTGCCAAAGGCCCATAATGGCTTTGTCGGCCCCCTTCGCTCGAAAGGTCGAAGTTTTACTTGTATTTTTCCACAGTAAAAGATAGTCACTGGTATGATGAAGAGAGAAGTTAGGTTCACTATGCAAGTTTATTGTTATTTATGTACTCGAGTAGTTCTATACCTGCAGACAGAACTCCTTTACAATGAATTTTTAGCTCATACATCACTCACTCACTCAATTAAATCTGATAAATCATCAGTGGTGCTTAATTAATCAAGGACGGGGGCTTAACTGACTAAATGCTACTTACATCCTTTTCAGAGAAGTTAGTTCATCAAATGTGCCATTTAAAATCGTTGTAAAACTGTTATTTTTCAAATTTCTACAAAAATTACATGATTATAATTTTATGAAATAACACTTTTTGAAGTAAAATTTACTGACTCACAATTCAACACTTACATTTTATTTAAATTCTTTAATCCAAAAAATGCATGTTTATTGATGCTCTTGATTCTATTACCCATTAAATCACTACAACATGCAAAGAAACATTGATAATAGCATAATACATTAAAAAGTGACAGAAAAAAACAGAATTTTCACGCTGGAATGAAATAATGTCTGAGAATGCAACAAAATTTACTTTGAATGGATAACAACTGTGTACAAGTGACTATAAACGCTACTTACAGAGCAACCAGTTTAGGAAGTCCAAGAAACGTATTTTCTTTAAGTTGGACAAGTTTATTTTGTTTTATGGACCTACAGCATTGTGGTAAAACAATAGTTACAAACTATTTTGTACTGGTTATAAGCTACAGGTATGGCTGAAGATAGACTTCTTAAATTAATGTTCTCAGATGATTGTTGGAATTTCAGAACAGCAGAAATAGCAGACAGCATTAGAAAGGCCCAACTTTACCTGGGTTTAACTTGAGAAGGGGCCCTGCAGATGGTGTGGCCTAGGGGCTGATTTTAAAATCAATGTTGGGACCCAGCTAAACATTTGGGACCCAAATCAAGTTCTTCCTATCCATTTGTTGGATGTACTATTGGCTATATATATATATATATATATAGTCAAATGACACTACATTTGTAACACATTCCTACCTGGCCATGGAGATTATGGGTGCACCCCTCTCACCCCATCCCCATGACCTTGAACAATGGAAATGAGAGTGAAGAAAAAAAAGGTTGAAAAAGACAAAAAGTAAGGATGAGGATGACAAGAATGATAGAAAGATATTGTAGAATGTTTGCATTGACCTATTGACTTATGAACAGGAGAATCTTACATCATGCAAAATTTAAAGATTGTTTTATGTCAACATTATAAAAGAAATGCCAAATGTGACTGGTTCCACTTACAGTCGGTTTAAGTCACCAAGTCCAACAAATGCTCTCTTTTCCAACTGTTTGATGGCATTCTTCTGCAGATACCTTTAGAAAAATAAACAGCCTAAAATAACCTACAAGCTACTGCTACCTGTTCATTATTTCCTTTTGGTGTTTATTGTGTCAGCATATAACAATAAGTGCTGGCTGGGCCTTTCACTTTGCCTAAACCAGGGTTCAATACACCCTTCAGGAAATGGCTATATATAGCCTTATTTTCATGTATGTGACATTAGCTAAATGCTAACGTCACAAAAACAAGACTGTACCAGTGCCGTAGCCAGAACGATAATTGGGGGGGGGGCACATATTCATATATTTGTGTTCTGCTTTGTTAATTTCTTTTGAAATCAATTGTTTTTATGGTGTGTGAGTATGAATATATGAATATGTGCTCCCACCATCATTCTGGCTACGGCACTGGACTGTACAGGCAAGGTGACGTACTTTCCAGAAGCATGTATTGCTGCAATTAATTCAGTTTTCAGATTATAATTTCACATTAGTTACATGCAAGTGCTTCCATCATAATTGTATCAAACACCATTTTTCTTATCCGAAAAAGGCATTTATTGTATTTCTGTTTATCTGACTGAATACAAACATAAAAAAACCCAGACTGGAATAAACCCTGGGCATATAAGACAATAACGGCACAAAGTTTCTACCATTCACAAAGTTGTTACCTTTGGCTAACCACGGTTAATACGTCGGTAAAATTTGGCGCACTGCAAGAGCGACAAGTTGACTTGTCAACCAACCCCCCCCCCCGGACTACAATTCGTACTTTCAGAAATTTGTGTTCAACCTGGCGTCGAAACAGATCTAAAAGCTAAACAGATCATAGACTGGATCATAGTGTCTACAGTGGGTCATGTTACTGAAGGTGACATTGGTGAGGTGACATTTTGCCAAACTGTGCAATCTAGCCAAGCTAAACCCTAAACTGACAACCCATGACTTTCAAATGAGGCAAACAATGCCAAACATTTATCTTGCACACAGCTATTTAAAATACAATACAAAGCTAACAGACAGTGTGCAAACAAAACCACAGGCTATATATAGCGAGGCATATTGTATTTCCCCACCAAAGTTACAACACTGAGAGATTGTCAGTGTTAAAAATCAGCTTTCTCCATATTTCAAATTCTAAAGTTCAATCTAAATCGATTAATTGTATAACTTCAATTCAGTCAAGGAAGGAAATGTAGAAACCCAATGGAAACCAAAAATTTCCATTTCCTGTGGCAAAGCCAAATGTCATGTAATTCATGTTGTTTTCGACCTTAAAATGTGTAAACATAGAACAATTTCTTGCTTTTGGGAAACTTTGTCGTCAGCGCAGATGAATTCGTTTAAGATAATTAGTTCTTGACGTAAAATCTGCCAGGGAAAGTAAATTAACGTGCACAGATTGGCTTTGCAAAACTAATTTTGTGGTTTATCTCAAGGAGACAAACAAAGGAAGGGCATAAAAGCTACTATTAAATTTCACGATGTGCCAAAGTTTTTTATCAAAAACATGGCATATTTGTTCGATATTTTCTTGCTAAACCGACTGTTTTCAAAATGTTAATGCCCAATATAAAAAAATGCATTGCATATACAATGACACAAAGCGAAGAGGTCGTTAATTTGCAACATTTTGTTAATTTTGTCAGCTTTCAAACAGAAAAGGAAAAGTATTCACTTCCAAAAAAAAACGAGAAAAATAAGCGTTAGGAAGTAAAAAACTATTTTAGTAAGATATCTCGTATCTGCTAGTTCATTTGGATCAAAACAGGAACATTAATAAACATGTTTTCCCAAATATTGAAAAGCAATACTTACAAACGCTTTAGTTTAAATTGATGATCTAAAAATCCATTTCTTATGATGGATATATTATTTTTCGACAGATCCCTAGAAGAAATAAAATACAGTTAGGGATTTTGTGTACAAATAACCCATAAAACAACGAAATGGACACGTTCTCCCGTAGGCACATAACCCAACCATAGTCATAGAACGTAAACAAACATTGGAAACGCATGCTGAAAAATTATTGACATAAAACGTAGCTATGTACGCGTGTTTTCTGGGGGAATTATAACAGTAAACTGACAAAACATTCTTCAAACTTTTCGTTGCCAAGTGTAAAGATCACAATAGCACTTACAAGATTTGCATGTCGTTCGGAAATTGTTCTTGAGGGTAGATTTCTGTTATGCCATTGCTGCGACAATCGACCCTTGATTTGCCGTTTTTCACCGAACATTTACATATTTTTTGTTCACAAACATTCTGATTGCCAAGAGAAGTTACTACGAATAACAGCAGTAATAGATGACGAACTATCCGGTTTATATCAGCCATAAATAACTGCCGAACGTCTTTGACCTACTCAAATACGGCTGTGAAGTAATATTAAACAATGCTCCTCTCAGCAATATGTCAAATTGTAACAAAGTACACTCCAGAATTCAATCTGAAATTCATTTTTCTTTCCCGATCTGATTTCTAGAAGATGTAGAAGGCATCAAAAAGCACAAATCTATGAAATATTATCCAATGTTGGTTTTAATCAGATTGGAAGACAATATATTTTTCCACATAAATGATCATGCCGCATAATTGCATTTCTCCCTACCAGGGGTAGGAGAGTCGGTTTATTCCCACTCAGCGAGGGTAGGGTAGTCTCGCGCTTGGTTTGAAAACGAGGCATAAGCCCGAGTTTCCTGCCCATTCAATAAATGCCACTTACCACAGAATCGAAGAGCCCTCAAATAAAACAAATTTAATTAAGTGATACAAACCAACCTCCACCAACAAGCCTAAATTGGCTGTTTATATGAGCCCGTCTGGCCGGGAAAACTTGAGTACGAGTTAATAGTGCAAGGTTTGTCACGAAAGCCAAATTCATGCTTTTTGGGACAATTTTTTTATTCAATTAAACTATTTTTAAATTCAACCACTGCTCCAATACAAGTGCAAGAAAAATATCCATTCCGATAAATCGTGGTTTTTTGCATGGTCACCCGGGCTGGCGAGTTTACATGGACAAATTTCAGCCCGGTTGACTCAAATGAGTCCCAGCTAAACGGCCGGGCTGGGCTAGTTTTCATGCAAACAGTTTTGTAAAGGGACCAGACGGGCTCATATAACAAAGAATTGTTTTACCTGATGTAGCATTTTTTCCAATATTAATAGAAATCATCTGGAAAGGGGGCGGAACATTTTTCCTGCAACCTTCCAAAAATTTAATCGATGATAATTTCAATCGTTGAGAAAACAACGAGATGCGAAAACAAAACAAATTTCTTGTTTGTATAGGATAAATGCTATTTATTTTTTTATAGGACACATGCTATTTATTGTGATAACGCGCACAAATCGCATGAACGGAACGCTTCTATGGCCTTTTGTCAGGAACAATGGACCGAAAACGAGGACTAGACCGGATTTAAGTCTGAATACTTTGTTTAATTCCAGCTGGTGCTAACTGCGTGGGCATAAAATCCGGACACCCGACAAAACTGGATTGGTTTTATCAGATACGATCTGTGCCAGTGTAGGTAGATCTCAGACGATCATAAGATAACTGCAGTTTACGAAGAATAAATATCAGATACGACTACTATAAAATTTAGATACAAGCATTAAATGGTCTGTTCATATGAGTCCAAGAAATTACACCTTGTATTATGACTGTTTATGTTTTGTTTTCCAACTATGCCGTTCAATATAATATTATATGTGGAAAAAATGGGCAAAAAGATCCATCGCGGTCAGGTGGGATGAAGCCTTCATATGGAAAATGTTATCCCATTTTGACTGAGATCCCACTTAGCGCAAGGTGAAATCACACCTAGCCGGGCATGGCTCGTTTCTCATATGAATGCAAATTGAATTTTATATGCGTTAAGAAAGGGCATGTAGATCTTCTCACGTGAGTTTCCCGGTCAGCTGCCCAGCTGACCGGGAAACAGACCATATCATGTACAGACCCTATTAAAGTGAAACAGACTCATACGTACAGACCCTGTTAAAGTGACCATAATCTATATAATACAATTTTCACATCTTGACAAATATACCGTAGGAATCTTATGGAATGATACGAAGACGACATGTGAAAATATACCCAGAACACAACAATAACAAAACAAACTGAATGTCGAGTTTTATCACAATATCACCACAACGAGTCAAACACCATGGAGTGTATAGTCTTAATCAAACATGGCAGCATTATTTTTACAGTACGCTGAGCGATGGTCTTTACCGCCACAAATGAAGCATCCAACATGGACAGATGAGCCGAATTCGGCACGAGATGTACCGAGGCCGGCGTCGGCTGACAAAGATGAGCCGAACTCACCGCGAGGTTCTGTCGTGTGTGAATCCATGGTGAGTGCAATGCTTTCCTCTGCATATCCGAACGGTCTATCATAAAATCCTTTCACATCTTTCCACCCACTTTGCGGTCTACTATAACCCTTCCTTGAAGTTTCTGGAGAATCATTCTTATTCCACTCCACATATCCAGTATTATCTCTAACCGTCATATGTTGGAATCCTTTCATATCCCTTGAGTTCCACCGTGATCCACGTGCATCACCTGAGAACACTAGAGATTCACTGTTATCCTTCGAACTTTCCAAGGTTCCACTAACATCCCTACGACCCCGTCCTCTGCCTTTATATTTCGGAAATGAGCGCTCATTATAATTTCTCTTCCCGCCATTTTGTGTCAAGTTCACAACCGGATTTCCAGCTTGTGTATTTTCATCCTTGAATTCCATTATATTATTTTTCCTCTCTCCTGCAAGCGAAACTTCTCTCGTTGTCGTTAAATCAGGGAAATGGTTAGCAACACGTAATTCGGTATTAATGGCCTGTATTTCTTCCGATGAAGGTGGTGTACGGTTTTCTTCCCCTTGGTGTGAAAATCCGGGCGGAGGCCGGCAAGTCGATTGGGGGATGGCTCTTTGCTCTAAACTATTCTGATAATTAGTCATGAGATTATCTTGCAGTTCTTTCAAATCTAATGGCTCAACATTTTCAACTTCAGTGTCAGATTCTTTCTGTTTTTCAGCCTCATTTTGCACTTCTGCCTGTTCTTTTTTTTCAGATTCAATAGTCGAAAGTATTTCTTTAAGATTGTTTTCAAGGTTTCTTACTCGTGTTTGAGGGTCAATGACACGACCAGGCTTAGTCTCTTGCATTTTTTCAGGAACATTGTCATGGAAGTTGTCGCCTAAAATGGGTAGAGAAGAAAATTATATTGGGAATATCATATATTAACTATGGGAATATGCAGTATTAGTATTTTTGCACAAGTGAACATAACAAATCCTACAAGTTGATTGGTCAAATTTGACGTATTAAGCGTATATTAAAACCGAAATTTTCGAAATGGCGGCTGGCCGTTTTGAGGACGTTATACTGATAAAGAAATAAGCGAAATTAAAATAAATTCAGTCCTAAAAAAAACACAAAAATACTAAAACAATTATTCGCCTCAGGCTTGGTGATTATCGGGGAATATTCACCTCGACTTCGTCTCGGCGAATATTCCCCAATAATCACCTCGCCTTCGGCGAATAATTGTTAATTATGATTACAGAAAAATCATAATTGTTAATTGTTTCACAGCAGAATACATAAGGAAAGCTCTGGGGCTGTACTAGTGTTGGGTAAAGGCAGCTAGCGCTATCAGCTAGATATAATTTTTTCAGATTTCGTACAATGAACCCCATGCATGTTGTCAAAACAACATCATAGTGTACATTGGTACTGGAAAATGACCGCCAGCACCATCAACACCGCTGCCAGGAATTCAGGAAATTTTAAACTTTTTTTTTGCAAGTCGAGAGATTGTCTTGTGCCGAGATTGGAATTTATCATCACACTGAGACACCATTCGTTCTCCGAAGGTGTACATATGCAGGAAGTTTTATATTTTTCCTGCACAGGAAATTTTTATTTTGGGAAGAGAAATATATTTTCTATATAGGCCTGCTGTATACATACATTAAAGTTAAAGATCACGAAGAAGATAACAAAGTTTACATACCATTTTTCTCAAGATATAATTGGATTTCAAGGATCGCACCTGGAGCAAAACCTGCTTCCTATTTTAAAACGAAAAATCGTTATTTCACAATATATAAGATTAGGATTAGAATTGAGAAACATGGCCGTAGAATGTGCTCTTCAAAACTCGAATTGAGAACCCTGAAGTTACTGGCGAACTGGAAGAATGATATAGAAGCCGTGGAGCTAGCTATCTAAGCCTGAAGGTACTGCCTTAACACATAAAATCTGCAGGCATGCAGGTTGAGATTAGGGTTGTATCTAAATTGAGATTGTTAATACAGTGTAATTTCCGTATATTATACAAATTTCACTTCTCAACCTGAAGTGTATTCTTCAGCTCATTCTTCTCAGCACAAAGAAGAGTATCCTGGAAAACAAGAAACCACAATTACTACAAATAAACTATCACGATTCTCATTAACTCATACTAAACACCAAAAATTTCCTACCCGGATTAAATTGTCCTGGAATTTCTCCAACAAATGGCTCAATTCTAGATCTGATAACATTCTCTTAACGTTTTTATATGCGTCATCTACGAAAAAAATAAGAAAATTTAACTCTATATACATGCAAACAGACGAAACCTCGGACCGAAAACACACCGCCAGACATACTTTGTTCTTCGAATTATTTTTAGCTTATATCACACTACTCTCTCCAGATGACCAGGGTAGTCAGGCCCGGTGACCTCTATATATATATATGGAACAAGAACTTCACAGTTTTTATACCATTTTTCCCAGCTAACTGCAGTTTCTTCTAACGTACCGTATCGCTAACCAAGTTATCAGTTCATAAAACCATAGTAATATTCTTTAAATCGAAGTAAAAATACGAAATTTCGGCACACTCTTTGCAGTTTCGTGTTAACCGCGCAGACAAAAACAATAGAAAAGGGACTGGAACTGACGTCTAATAGCTCCGAGGGGCTCTGGCCAAATCCATATTCCGAACTGGCATCTGATTGGCTAGTTCTAACACCGGATATTGTTTTCTTACCATGTTTTTATGGTATCCGGTTATGGATTTGGCCAGAGCCCCTCGTCGCACCGCGCGTAAGAAGGGCTCTGGGTACGAGAATGGGTTTCATTTTTTGGACTTGAGTTCTCACTCCAGATATACATGAAGCTCAACAGGCCATCCTGTCGTATGCTTTAGTCGTATGCTAACCAAGACAAACCTGACAAATGAGAATCTGAGGCAGTTTTAGTTGAAGGAGCAGATTCAGCATTTGCTTTCAGAATTTCATTTTCTTTCGTCGTCGGAGACTGTAAGGAACACTTGATGACATGATCCAATAGATTCTCTTTGACAGACCTATTGATTGAGAGAAACAATACTTTCTTCAATAATTTAATAATTACCATTTCAGGAATTGCAAATAGATGAATCATCCTACCCTGCCACCTTTTCATTCAAAATGCAGTTCTTAATTTTGCCAAAACACGATTTTACCCAAGTTCTATAGAAAACCAAGTTTAGACGTTGATGATAACCATTAAATTTATCCAGTTTAAAATATGGTAAATTGCATATGTACTTGCCCTTTTTCCGTGGTCAATACGCTTTTGGTGACTTCTAGTAAGTAACACAAGTATGACACCTTAACCTCTGCCTCCTGAGAACATTCATCTGCAGTCTAACGACAAAAAATGCCAGAAAATCACGAGTCACAGTTACAATAGTCACAGTTATCAACTAAAAAAAACTTTCTTCCTGGGAGCACAACCTGGAGATAAAAATATTCTGTAGACCAACTGAGTATTTTTGTGCTAAATCTGTTCCGGCCTAAACACAGAGGCCTAGTTGACCATGGCATGATTTTAAATTCAAGAAATGATGTCTGTCGACCATACGTTGTTTGGTCCATAGACATATTGGGACATGCATGCGTTTGGTCCATAGACATAGTGGAACATTCATGTTCAAATTTTAAGTTGCAAATGTTCAACCTAGAGCCCAGGGCAAACTAGGAAACGTTGTTGCGGAAACATTGTTTCCTACCAATGTTTCGCCATGTTTCCCAGAGTGGGCAAACACTAGGAAACATTGGTGAGAAACATAGGGAAACATCAAATGTTTCTGAATTTGCTAGGAAACATTTTGCTTTCCAGGAAGCAAATTTTGTTTCCGCAACAATGTTTCCACGGGTGGGCAAACATGGAAACATTTGAGGAAACATCGAGAATCACAAATGTTTCCGCAACAATGTTTCCTAGTTTGCCCTGGGCTTAACAATTGTTTAACTTTCAGTCCTGCGAGCGACACTCGACTATTCTTCAACCCCAACGCACAATTTTCACCACCTTCTTTATTAACAAACCCTAATGCAAAGAACGTCTTCGCTCCTGACCTGAAATGATGAAATCCAATCGTGGAGGCATCCCACAACACTTTGTCTCAAGCAATCTTGAAAACTTCAATGCAAAAAAAAAAACAATGCTCGTGATTTGGCGTTTGCTGCCCTTTGTTCGTGTATAATACAGATGTCGATTGACTCATTGATTTATCCACTTTATTCTTGCACCAAACAATAGAAAGTAAACATCCATTTATTACAGACGAGCAAGTTTTTCTTGAAAACTTTTATTTTATTTGTTCGACGTGTGTATGGCAAAAAATTGACAATTTTTGCCAAAGAGCCTTAAGCCCTGGGCTGGGAAAACTAGGAAACATTGTTGCGGAAACATTTGTGATTCTCGATGTTTCCTCAAATGTTTCCATGTTTGCCCACCGGCGGAAACATTGTTGCGGAAACAAAATTTGCTTCCCGGGAAGCAAAAATGTTTCCTACCAACTTCAGAAACATTTGATGTTTCCCTATGTTTCTCACTAATGTTTCCTAGTGTTTGCCCACTCTGAGAAACATGGCGAAACATTGCCATTGGTAGGAAACAATGTTTCCGCAACAATGTTTCCTATTTTGCCCAGGGCATTATTCCAAAGCTAATCATGCCAGCTTTTGGATGAGGAAAATCCGTTTTCCTGTACGGCCGTCAAGGAAAACTCGACAAGTGTACAAGGAATATTTCTACGGATTTGGCAAACAAAAGACGGTCTTCACATCACATATGAGATAGATGTTTAACAACATTCCGAGTACACAGCAACGAAATTTGTCAAGGGAAACTTGTTGACCGTACACACGAGAAGGTAAACTTGTCAAAGAAACCTTGCTCATCTGCACGGGGCTTATATTAAGACATAATTTGAGGGGATTGAGAAATATGAAGATAGGACTATTCAAAACTACCTTTTTGTTTCGTCTTTAGCAATATCACAAAGCTTTCCAAGAAATATACAAAAGTTTTCACACATAGAATTTTTGTTTGCAACACCCTAAAAGTGGTTAACAACAACTGTTATTACCATGGCGACTCATTTTGTTCAAAATGACAGGCAAAACAACTTACACTGAAAGTTTCTTGTCTATACTGTCTTAAAATATCTTTTAAATTTGCAGGAAATTCATCTTTGTATATTACTATATAAAGGTAAAAGGTGCATTGTGTTCAATAGCACAATTTCCTGCTTTGCATCAGTCTGTTTATCTGTTGATCCTTAGATTGGTCAGTCAGATGGTCAACTGTCAGTTGATTGGTTAGTCAGATGGTCAACTGTCAGTTGATTGGTCAGCCAGTTGGTCAACTGTCAGTTGATTGGTCAGTTAGATGGTCAACTGTCAGTTGATTGGTCAATCAATTAGTCAACTGTCAGTTGATTGGTGTGTCAGTCAGTCAATGCTTTACTTACCATTTAGTAACTGACACATTTGTACTGCAACCTCAAAACTATCTTTCTGCTCAATAACACGTGCAACCAACAGATCGACCAAGACATTAACCTCAGATGTACCAGGGAACTTTGTGGATAACTGACTTGCTTCACAAATCTTCCTGATTTCCACACTCAACCCCACAACATTTTCAACTGACAAGTTATTTATTAATTTCTTAAAACATCGTTGTAGTTTCCATTTATGCCAGTTCAATTCAGATTCAACCATTGTTTGAGGGGCATGACATTCTGCTGTTCCCGTCAAAGTATATGTGGGTGCATCTAGTTTCTTGTATTTTGCAATTGCAGGATCCGGACAGATATCTGGCTTGCCGGAAAATCCCTTGCGTAGATGTGGAGGGATGTATCGAGAAGTCGAGCTAGTATTGCTTTCACTGTTCTCTGAGGAAGTACCTTTAACATAAAATTTAAAATTCCAATAATGAAATTGGGGCAATAACAAATTCAAATTGGTACAAATGGAACTAAACAGAAATCTTTTGAATTTGAACAATAGAAATTTCGGTTTGATCGAAAAATTTCGCCTAGTGGAAAACCGCCTTTATGTAGGAACAGATCTGAGACCTTGCAGACATTTCAAGATTGTGACCCAGCCATGCATGGAACAAATCCTTACTATTTACTAAAAGCTCATACTGTAATACATTTGGGGAATGGCTTTATGCCAAGCCAATGGTTACCACTAACTTTCTTTGCCAAAACAGGTGTAGCTCTTTTTGCATCTAGCACAGTACTAATTTTCTATGTTGAATTAAATGCCATTAAATACTAATATAAAGCTGGCTTTAGTTCCCTCTCTTGACACAGCATAAAAATGTTGCCCTAAGATGTTTAGGCCTATTTGGAAAAAAATTTAGGCCTATTTGGAAAATATCTTTCTCTGGGAAATTTACCTCCCTCTAAATGACTAAGATCTGGGCTGGTACTGTATGTACAAGCTTTTAGGCACGAAACTGGAATTAACATGGTGATGTTAGTCTCTATTGCAATTCCAACCCAATCAGGCCTATAAGAGGTCATTTGGGTACCCCCCTGATGACAATGGATGTGTCTAATTTTCAGGTAAATCTAAGGGTTCTAAGGCTTTGCTATATATCACACCTATTTCAGAGATTTCCTGCGGTTCGTCCGTTACTCTGTTGTTTGCCTGAGGTGAAAGTAAGAACTCTTCAGGAGAGATTAGGTGAACTTTCTTTACTGGATCAGTCTTTAAGTTCCTAAGCATGGGAAAAAAACATTGTACGATTTTAGAAAAATCAAGAAAATAAATTAACCCTTTAATTAAGTAGCAATGCACCCTGACGTGCCCTACTTTAGGAGAGTGCTGCCACACAATCGAATGGGTCAATAATTTACCACATACAAATCAATCTATGGTTAACCCATTAAGTTGCATTGCAGCCTAATGCATGCCCTACTTTATCGTTAATGCCAGACAACTGTACCTGTCAAGGGCAGAATGCTGCCACTTGATGGTTTATAACACATTCTTAATTATTATCAAAATTGGGCAGTATTCCAATTTTGACCCACAGCATGTTTCAGAGGAACCAGGGAATCCTTTTGGAATTAGCACAGCCATTCATTATTTTACTCTGTCTAACACCAAACAATTTTACTTGTCAAGAGGAGAGTGCTCATGCTGAATGGGTTTAAATTGGAATAGGTCATTTGAGTTACAGTCCATATGGTAAACATGCTAATTTGCAGTCTTTTAAAATTACATTAATTCAAATAAATTTAATTTAATTCAATCACTTTTTTACAACCTTGTTTGATCTTCTTCACTAGCTTGAGAATTTTCTTGAGTTAGTTTTGGTGAGGAATCACTTCCACGCAGATTCCGTTTCCCCCTGTTCCCAAGAAGGTCAAGGGAGGTCCAAGTTGGCTGAGGGCTTTTCTTGTCATTATCTACACCATTGAATAACATAATATAAATATTCTTACTTTGGTCAGATTCTTGAGAAACACTTCGGTAAACTTTACTGCCTCTCCACTGGAAACCAGAATGGAACCAAACAATTTTTTTTTATGATTACAATTAACATTTCTATACAGAATTACAGGTAGCTCAAATTTAAATGTGGATATGATCAAATGCGCTTTACATCAAGTATTATGGTTACCTAATTACCAACCTGATACTCAGGATTTTCACTTCCGCTACCCCTTGAATCTCGCTGCAGCGAAACCTATTAAAGATGTCCACTCCTGTGCACATGCCAGGGTTTTTTTCAGGATTTTCTCTTGGGTCCGTTTTTCCAGAGAAGATTGAGTTTAGCTGAACAGTTGGGGTGGCTGCACCCCCTACCGGAGGGCTGACACCTGTACTCAATAAATGTAGTTGAGACGAAATGTGTTAAAGCAGGGGCACCAAGGGACACTATAAACTGGTTAAAGATGGCGAATGCATAGTTTTTCTTGTGTTGTGAAATTCGAAAGATGCAAAATTTGGGCAATGTTTATAGCTAGGGGTCCCCCTTTGTTATGAGCAGGACTGATACGCAGAACGGAGTGGACATCATCTTTAATTATCAGGTTGACCTAATTACATACTTAGTATTACAGCCTGTGGAGGGAAGTAGCCCTAGGCTATTTTATCTTTATAGCAATTGTGATATTACTTTTTTCACTGTATTTATCCTAACCCACACCTGGGGGAGGAAACCGGAACACCCAGAGAAAATCCACGACTTTTGGTTTCAAGACCGACTCTTTTCACATTAGTTCATAGCAAGAATTGACTGGTAACTATGCCACCAAAGTCCCAAATAGACAACACAGATGCCCGACTTCTTGGTTTTTAAAGATGTTAGATGCAAAACTAGGATTCATATTAAGAGTTTCAAATGTTCACTGGTTAAAAATATTTATTTGGATGAGCTTTCGACTGCCAGTCTGCAGTCTTCGACAGGTAGATTAAAGTGATTCTTGGGTTTTTCCTATGATTTTGGCGCAACCGTAATTCGTCATCAAAATGCTGACACCATGGGCCTAGCCAGTGTGTGTTTGAGAGGCATTCACCCCCCTGATAATATTCAAAATGGCAGACGTCCAGGGTAAAATGCCTCTCAAACACGCACTGGCTCGGACCATGGCGTCAGCATTTCGATGATAAATCATGGCGTGGCAGCGGTTACTCGAGTCGACCTTCTCTGTGTCTTTATTTTGTGCCCAGGCTTTGCTGTGAGTGACCCCTAAAACACAACTTTTTAAGCTATAAATTATTCTCTATATTTATAGAGTCTGCCCCAGGCAGTTCACACTATGAAACATGTGGTTTGACTTTATAATGTAAGATTTATCAAGTTTATTTCAGTCAAGTTTTTGATGTTTTAATTGTAAAACCTTGAGGCTATTAAAAACAAGAATAGATACAACTTTAAAATTAAATAGTCGTTCTAAACTCCTCAAACATAGTGGCAAAAAAGACACACATACATACTTATACTATTAACTTACGGCACATTTAATATTAAATACCTTGTGGATGAGACGAAATAGTCGACGTCGAGGACACAATTTGCCTTGGAGAAGATAAACTATTTTCTACGTTAAGCACATTGTCTGACGTTTTACCACTGAGCGTTTTACCCTTCCCAGAGTTTATAGTACTGGCAGTCGCACTCTTGCCAATTTGGGATTCTAACAAAAGTCCAAGATAACTGCCCCTTCCTCGACCGTACATGTTATATTCGTAAATATTTTGTTTAAACAAACGTGGGTGTAATATGAGAAGTGTGTACTGAAGAAATGCAAAAATATTCACGTATTGTCCCGAACCTGATATTTTATAATCTGGCTGCCATGACAGGCCATCCGATTCGCATATTTAGCGCCGGCTTGGCACTCGCAAAAAATGTCGGCGATTGCTGAAGCTTGTGTACATCAGCGAACTATATACAGTTATATAGTTCAGTGGGGTACATAGATCAATGGCATATATAATATATTAAGCAACTTGGTGGCCAAAGGCATAATTATGCAATATACCAATATAGAGAAATCATGGCACACCCCCTCACTCCGCTAAATATTGCATAAATTTCGCCCCTTGTAATTTCCACGGAGTTGGCTGCAGCCTGCAGCGGAGGCTAGGGTGCATTAGCATAAGGGACCATTGCAGATTCAACGGTTCGACAAGAGACATATATATTATAATGTGGTATTAATGCCCAACAATTTTCTTTGGCATCGATGACAAGTCTCCAGACAATGGGCTATTCCATTTAATATAGGAACCCCCCCCCCTCCCTATCGAGGTGTCCCGTCAATGGTCATAATCCCCTTACGATATAAAAATTTTAGAACCCCCTTGGATTTAATTTTTGGAAGTTACTCATGGATATCTTTTATATACCCCCTTTAGGATATCATTTTTGCCCCCTTGGATATCACTAAGACACCTATAATTTTTGCTATTTTTTAAAAAATTTCTTAATTAAGCTACCCTCTAGGAAGATTTAAGGTAACTCCCCCCCCCATAAGATATCCAGACCCCTCAATAGGGGGGAGGGGGGTGCCTATATTAAATGGAATGGCCCAATCTCGTACCCAGAACAACTGGTCTCCAGCTTACGACTCAAGAATCTGCCTATTCTGTGTTCCAGCCTTGGGATTCAATCTCCAGCTGGGCAGACAAAATCTCCAGCTGAACAGAAAATTATCTACCCAGCTAGTCATTTAAATAGTACATAAAACATTATATTTTGTTCAAAATATTGTTCATATTTGCAATCATAAAATTTGTTATTGAAACATACATCACTACATCAGTAAATTATGTCTTAACCCATCATGTCAGTGACAATACACATTTTTGTAACCTAGTTTGTTATTTTACTCTAACACCAGGAGAATTTGCTCCAGGTAGAGATGCAAGTTTCAGTGACAGGCTGTCTGGAGATTTTATTGAACGAGCACTGGGGCATGAGCTTTCAAGGGGCAGGGTCTGGGGGCATGCTCACCCAGAAAATGTTTTCCCAGAAAATCTTTTAAATTTTGTGTTGTAAGCAATGATACGATAAGGAAACAGGATTACATTTATTTATACTGTAGATCATCATTCGCCAACAAGCAAAAACTATGTACACAAAATCTTAATATAAACAATTCGAATTAGATTATTTTTTGCCTTTATATGAAAGTTATTCTGTCCTATAGCTTCATTTTGCATAGCAACAAACTTTAACTGGATTTATGAACAATTTTACAAAAATATTGGATGGAGTGATTTCTTAGTGAGTCTTTTTCGACACGTTGGACACTTGGCTTGGGCGTGTAATGAACTAGTTATGCAAGGATTACAAAACACATGACCACATGTTGTTGAAGTTAACTGACGTTTTGCTTTCTTAATCTAAATAAAAGAATCATAACTTTGTTAGTACATGTTTCTACTTGTGTAATAAATATATTATAAATTGCAAAGAATGAAGCTGCTCTAAATTTATTTGAAAAATAACTTTACCTGATTAAAATCATCCATACATATAGCACAAGTCATTATATTTTCAATCAATGGTTGACTTAGTTCAGAGCTTACATTCACAACTCTGTCAAAAAATACACAAAGAAATTAAAATATAAACTGTATAGAAATGACATGACTGGATATATATTACATTATATTACATTAATAATATAAATATGTGAAATCTAAATTACGGTATATATGTTTTTTTATCAGTTAATCTAATTTACCTTTCAGATCCATTTGCAACAATAACTATATCATCTGCATTTTTATTCAACTCAGATGTGTTTGTTCTTCCTGGTGATAACTGCCAACGAATAACAGACTGTCGATGAGGCAGCTGCTGCAATATGAAAAATAAATATGTACTGTAACTAAGGCCACATAAAAAAAATAGTTGGTTAGCGTCCTTAGTTTTTGCCAAAAAGTGGGTGGGCGGGCGCTTTTTTTAAAATTTTTACTAATTTTTAACGCCCTGGTTTTAGGTCCGAAACTGGATTTTCTTGCGCTATACAGATATTTTTTATATACCGGTATTTCAAAATATGATTCATACCGTCATTTTCGCACGCAATTCGCAGGCTAAATTGACTACAGTCAACAGAAATACTACATATATTAGAGCCCATTGATCAATAAAAGATTGTTTTTTTAAATAAAAAATCCTGAGCAGGGCCTTTTTTGTGGGCGGGCGAGGACGCTAACCAACCATTTTTTTTTATGTGGCCTAACACAAATATTTACAAACTTAAGTAAACCTTATTACAGCCAAAATTACAAACTCTTTGTTAGGGAATAAAGAGATTAATACTCTCATAATGCTTACCACATCAGGTGAACTCGTCAAGTCTACATAAACATCATTTCTTGATTCGTCAGTGAGATCAACAACAGGCTTATCTAAAACATTGTAAGTTAATAAATCTACTGTTCATCAGGGTTCCCAATAGAATCTAGCACCCAGGAATTTTCGCCATCTATAGTGTCGACAATCGCTGGTTAATTCTGAAAATTGTAAATTCCTCCTTGCCACAGAAATGTCAAGGGAAACATTTCTAGCTTTTATAACAGAAATTCTACACAATATGTATTATTAAGTTGATCAGCAACATTGTATTGTACCTTTCACTACTTGCTCAACATCTATAACTTCAATGCTACCATTATGCGAAGCCAGTTCAGATGTTCCTACATTTGCCAATTGTCCCTCTCTGTTGCGTTTTCTGCTAATATTAACTCGCTACAATGCAAAATATTTAAATTAACCTAATGAGTGCCAGCCCTCTCTCCTTGTAAAATCATCTGGTGTTAGACAGAGTAAAATAGTAAATTACACATTATGGTGCAATGATACTTAATGCCTGGGTTAATAACCTGAACATTAAATGGACCTATTGCCTAATAAACAAAATTTGATCACAGCTTGAAAGAGCATCACAAAATTAGTAATATTCTGAAGTTTTGTTGCAAAATCCTGATCTAAAATTCTAAAAAAGTTGACTCAAATATGTTTATTACTATGAATGTTCACAAAATCTTTAAGTCAAAGTTTTGCGAGGCAAAACTAATCAAGTGTTGGAAATGGGATTTGCAACCGATTTTGCATTGTGTTCATATGGGAAAGTAAACTGGCCCGCTTGCCAAGATCTCGCTTGAATTTGCTGAGATAATAGGTAGGCGGGATGAAAAATTTTCCATATCAACACGCCAGCCTGCTTACCAGGATGAAGTCAAACAAGTCTTGCCGTTTAATTTAACACTTTTTACTTTAGTTTTATGTTTGTTTTGTGAACAAGTATTAAATGTGCTGCTAAAGCAATACTTTTTCCCGTAAATAAATTATGAAAAACACTAAAATCGCTAAATATTTGTGTTCCTTGACTGGAATGTAGAAGTTTTGCATGTGCTAACTATAGAACTACAGCTATTTTGTAATTTCATCTCGGCAAGCGGGATGAAACACTCCATATGAACGCACAGAAATATTCATCTCGCTAGGCAAGATGTCTTGGTAAGTGGGATCATATGATACATAAGCCCCTATTAAGCCCAACGACAAAGTCTTCACTACATCCCTACTGGCACTAGCCTCGCACATGACCACAAAATCTGGTTTCCTGTAACCAAAATGAATGTTATCCTCCTGTATGAGGCCTCATCCTGCAAAACCTATTTAATATAGTCTTGTGGACCTTTGAAACAAATTACATGAAATGCTTTTAATTAAAAACTTATATTCACATATCAATAGTCACCAATCTCACAAAAAGTTACCGTTTATTTTTTTTTTACAGTATGTAATACTATGTATAAACTTTAATATAGTACATAAAGATTTAAAAAATATTAAATATGTATTTAAAATATTAATGAAATAATTCTTTTGATATGTGCTCTATTTGTGCCCTAAAAGAAAGGATGAATACTTACTTTTGCCCTTGAATGTGCCTTCGTTGTTCTAGTTTTTCGATTTCCGTTTCCAACGACATTTTGACTGGCTTGACTTTGATTTAAATCTACTATTTCGGTGCTTTCATTCTGGCTATTCATGGCGCGTTTATTAATAAAGACGGCGAAAAAAATTTATTGCAACTTTGTCAAACGGGTTAAAGGGCCAACGTTTATAGAATACACAACACAGAGTTATAAGTCGCAAAAAAGAGCATCAAATAAAACACTTTCTGTCCGAAACTTGGTTTGAAATAAACCGATTCTGACTGCCAAAACTTTCAGTCTTCCATGTCATCATTTTCCAGTTATCGGAACGTTGCCGTGAAAGCACGTAAATCGTTCGGGAAGCACCCATTTGACGTCAATTATGACGTCATAACGTAGTTCACCCGGCAATTATTTCAGGTTGGAGATGGTTTTGTACAAGGTTATATGCGTTTTATCAGTGGGTATATGCGTTTTCAACCATCAAACTGACGTCACTCGTCATTTTCTCAAGTTGATCCTTTTTGGATTTTCTTTTTGGATTACAGAACATTACAAATGTAATTTGCATACAGCCTCTCACTCACTAAAGACCGGCACTAAATGAGTTTGACATTGACCAACCAGTTTTCAATCATGATTCATGAATTCTCAGTTTTCCAAATATTGATTTCAGTGCACATCAAATGATCAATTCAATGATCTTTTAAAATACTGTTTTGTTGGTACTGCAAATTAATTGCTTTATTATTGCAGTACACGCATACAGTATTACAGTCTGTCAAAAACATATTAATTGTGTACAAAACTACATGAATTAGGCAAACAATTGTATTCAAGAACTACTAGAGCACTTTAGTGCTGCTTTATACAGCCTTACACAGAGTATACAAGTGGGGTAGTCCAACCGGGAAGAGGTTTCGCTGGCCTCAGAGCCGGACAAAACGTACTGCAACGGTTTTACTAACACTAACCTAACCCTACTCAAAGTTTGTTTCTAAACCAATCTTTAAGAAAGTTTTGACGAAATGTCATCAGCGAACTAACCTTTCCCGGCAGTGGCGGAAATCTTGGTGGGGTGGGGGGCGTTCATCCCCCCTTCACGGAAAATTGACGAATTTTCGGAAGAGGGCTAAAAACAGTCTCTTCGAGTTTTAGCCCTAAAAGAGGGCTAAAAACAGTCTTTTCGAATGCAAATGGGGGGGTTTGTCGGAAATTTGAAAGTTTTGTCAGAAATTTAGGAGGCTTTGCCCCCCCGGAAAAAGTGAATTTCCGCCACTGCAGTTTCCCGTCCAACCAGTGCGTCCAACCGAGACTTTCCTCACCATTTTGCCTGTTATCGGAATGTTCCCGTGAAAGCACGTAAATCATTCGAGAAGCATCCATTGACGTCATTATGACGTCATAACGTAGTTGAATTTTCGGGGTTTGGATGGCTTTGTGCAAGGGTATACGCGTCTTATTATGGTTCCCTCGTTTTCAACCATCAAACTGACGTCAAGTCATTTTCTTAATTTTTCAAGTCGACCTTTTTGCATTTTCTTGATTAACTTAGGTAGGGTGGGGTTAGGGTTTTGGTTAGTTACAGACGTTATGTCAGTTTGGTGGTTGGAAATGAGTGCTGCATGACCGCTAAAAGGTTGCAATACTGTGAATTATTCAGTGTTTCAGGGGAAGCGGTTTATATTGGATACGAGAGGACCCTTAAACGCAGTGAATAAGACACATATGCATGGCCAACGTATGTAAACTCCGGGGCTGACTGATATATCATGGATGTAAGGAGGGGGCTTGGTGATAGTTTCAGAAGATGTAAAATAAGTTATTCCGACAAATGAGTGGATAATAAACTTTTTTAACTGCATACTTCAAGTCTAAATTTGATTGATCCCAAAAGAGGGATTAAGGATTTATTAAAATTTTGGATATAGCACAGCAAATGCTTGTTGTAGCAGTTGTATAATGTAACACAAAAAACATTGAACATGATCATGACTATTTGCATGAGAATAACATTGCCCATGACCAATCAGAAAAACAAGAACCTAGATATTGATTGTCAACTGACCATGTGATAGTGCAATCTCGAACCCTGAGCCTGCAATCCTCTGTGGAGGCGATTGCAGGCTCAGGGTTCGAGATTGATGATGGTGCATCTCTAGTTTGCTCCAGACCCCACCCTGAATATGCAACAAGCACTTCAGTCAAAATTTGATTAAAAATTATTAATTAACATTGATACAGTCTCAATAATTTACTTGCTCTATAAAATCACAAACTATTCTATGATGTCTATATGCTTATATGTATTCATATTTTACAGTTTATATAACAATATTAGCATAATGTCAATAGCTAAACCCATGCTAAAACTATGGTACCTTGTTTTACCATGCTTGCATTATTGTTGGTTTTAGGCTAACATAATGATTACAGAACATTACAAATGTGATTTGAATACAGCCTCTCACTCACTAAATGAGCGTGACACTGACCAAACAGTTTTCAATCATGAATTCTTGATTTCAGTTTGCATCAATTCAATGATCTTTTAATTAAAATACTGTTTTGTTGGTATAAAGTGTTTCATTACTTGTTTAGTGCAGATTAATTGCTTTAATTGTGTTTATATGTACACAATCTGTCAAAAAAACATATTATTGTGTACAAAACTACATGAATTGGGCGGACAACTGTATCTCAGAACTACTAGTAAGAGCACTTTAGTGCTGCTTACACAGAGTATACAGGTGGTGGTTCACCTCTGATTGAGGATGGCGCTGCTGCTTCCATCGAGTTCATTAATTCTGCCGTCAATTCTTCCTCGCTTGAGAAGTTGCTTCGGTTTCTTCGGCAGGTACAGTTTATCATGTTAAAAGCACAAGCTAGCAAAGCACACACACCTCCAGCAACAACTAAGTAAAAACTGTACGAGAATGTTACATGAACATGTTGCGGATTCTTGAGTTGCGAATGCAAATGTTTTTTGATAGAAATTGTCACCCAGTAGGAAAATGCACAGGAAGCAACTGACATCACAACTGCAAATAAACATAGTTAATAGTTAAATGAAGATCATAATCTTGAACGGTGCCAATGTACTGTAGGTCAGGGTTTGAAATAACGTTCTGAAAATATGTCAAATTTTGTCGGCTGTTTTTTGTAGGTGAAAATTTTTGCCGGCTATTTTCTAAGCAAAGTTTAGTTGATATGTTCTGGAGAGAGCATAGGCCAAATAATAGTGATGTAAACCAACACAACATTTGTAAGAACGCAGCAATACATTTTATTTGGTGTAGGAACAAACATTAACAAGTTCTGTCAGTGTATATTTCAGAACCATCCTCAGAGATACGAAAAACTAGTTTCATATTAATCTGATTAATATGAAACTAGTTTTTCTGTGTATATGTACGTGTTATTGTAAGCGAGTCATCGGTGAATAAATACTCTCACCGACCCCCTATGCTTTGAAATTAAAAATCGCCGGCAAAGTCCTAAAATTGCCGGTGGCTATTTCGAACCCTGTAGGTAGTGCCAGTAACAACAACATTTAGGTTGAGAGGGATGCAATTGTCTGAAAAATACAAGGAGAACTTCAACGTTTCGAGTGAAGGCCCTTCTTCAGGAAGGTAGTAGCCAAGTGCTTCCCGAGTTCTCTCAAAACGTCGAAGTTCTCCTTGTATTTTTCAGGTAGCTCCATCCCTATCAACAGAAGTGTTGTCAAATGAAGATTAACCCATTAAGCTGAAATGCACCCAAATGTGCCCAAGTTTACTATTTTACTCTGTCTAATGCCAGATGATTTTATGTGTCAAGGGGAGAGTCTTGCGCACTATTAGGTTAAACTCAAAAGATAACATTCAAAGTGTCAAAAACTAATATAACTTTTATATACCAGTCAGGTTTAAACTTCTCTTTCAATGGTTGTTGGCTATTTATAGTTGTTGGCTATTGTATCAACAACGTGTGGACCAGTTTGCATTTTGTAACTGCAAAAGTAACTGCAAAATTATTAGCCAGTAACTGCAAAATTATTTAGCAAAATGACCAGGACTAAGTTATGCTAACCTGAAACAATATTTCCTATTGAATTTGATCGAATCAATTGGAATATCCTTTTCTTTGGTCCCCAAATATCGAGTAAACATGCAGTAAAACTGCAAAAGAGTGCACAACACAGAAACGCCATTATAATCTTGAGCTTGAGGATGGTGTCAGCACTGTAGCATAGTTTTTCTGTAAAAATTGCAATAAAATCTAAGGCGTAAAAAAAATACCTGTGGTTCCGGTTCCCGACTGACTCTGTTATTTTTCAAAGCGATTGACCGTGCGACCCTATTTTCTCCAGGTGGTTGCGGGCTGCTCATACAGCATGCCAAAATGGGGTCTGTTGTCATACTAATTATTGAACCAAATTGCCTAAATTTGTCCATAGGAAATACGCATCTCTAGTTAATATTGATGTCGGGACTCTACTGCAAATCGCCCAGCAAAAAACCGCCAAAACCATGAAAAAAATATTTAAAAAAAATTATATTTCCGACCTACCGACCCTAATTTTTTCACGATATGAAACCGGAACCACAGGTATTTTTTTTATGCCTAAGTTGGATCACTGTGTCACAAATAGTAAAACAGTGAGAAATAAATGTGTATAATGGTTGTAGCCTCAAGGTGACATGCAGTGATGCTGCCAGCTGGATAATTAGGAATATTCATATATTTGTGTTCACATACCATAAAAAACAATCGATTTCAAAAGAAGTCAATAAAGCAGAACACTAAGATATGAATATTCCCCCCCCCCCCAATTATCCAGCTGGCGGCGCCACTGGTGACATGGGAGCCTGCACTGATGACATACAATTTTGAATATCTGCCTCGTAATGTTAGTTTTTCCAAATATGGAATGTCTATCCTTATATGGCGTTGTTTACAACTTTCCTGCAGACCATACAGTTTATACTGTTTCTTTCAAAATATAAGATATTCAATGTTTTAAATACTGTTTTCTCAAAACAGAACATTTTGTGCTTTGAGATAAGATGGCCAAGACCAATTTGATCAATTAATGTGTTTTTTATGCATAGTGCTTCAGCAGTTGACATATATAGAGCTCAGCAGAAACATATAAATGACAGCATCTGACCAATGAGAATTTCGCGTCCCGATTCGAGACGCAGATGTTCAAAATTGTATGCCATCAGTGCAGGCTCTCAATTCACCTTAACGAGCAGGCTATAATGGTTCATTGGTTGTTGCAATGTGGTGATAATACAGTTTATAATATAGCATTTGTAAATTCTGAACGCTGATTGGCTAAGAGCCGTGTTGATATAACTCCATGTCAACACGGGAAATTTTCCGACGCTTGTAACACGGAAATTGTTCTTATTCTTCGAGCTTTTGACATTGCTATATTATAAAACAAATATAAAACATTTTTTCCGTATTGATATATAGTTATATCAACACTCGTGGAAGTTGGGAAAACTCGAAATTGTGTGAAAACACGACGCCTTCGGGCGTCGTGTTTCCACACAATTTCTCGTTTTCCCAATTTCCACTCGTGTTGATATAACTGTATATCAACATGGAAAATTTTTATATTTGTTAAATGATTGCTGATCACTGCTTATAGGTGTTCAGACATGCCAGCATTTAGAGTAAGCAAAGTGGAATATAGCCTGTGTACAGACTGTATGGATTCTGATTGGCTGGACTTAAATATCAAATTGGACTTCGATTCTCAAAATCAAAATAATATTTTCTTGACACTCGATGTTCTTCAAAAAAGTGCATTAGGTTTTTGGTAATATTTCAAAAATGCAGTGGGATTTTATTTTTATTGAAGATTTTTATGAATTTGTTTCCAAGGCGTACAGGAACATTTGGAGTGAATTGGCCATCTGTTCTCATCTGTGACTGTTCATCCTCAGATGTCTCATGTTTCCATGTGGGTTTAGAGGGCCTGGTTGCAGGTTATACATGTACCTAGAACACTGAATCAAACACTATGCAAGTGACACAAGGTAGGTAGCTGCAGAGAAATACTTTGAAAAGCCTGGTATAAAGGGCCACGTCCATATTCAAGTTGCCACATGAAATGTCAAACAGACATTTCCATCTAAACCCACCCACTCACCTTGAAAATGTCAAACATGGCATAGCTTACGGCTAGATTGTTTTCAAAATATCCAGTTTGCAATTTGGTGAAATTCATGATAACCCCCAGGATTTGAAAACCCCCAGACAAAGTTCGAAAATCACATGCAAAAAGTAGGTCCCAGTTTTCTTTGAGACTGTATCAAAAGTCGGCCTCAATTTTCTGCTAAAGAGTTAGTTAATCCGAACGCCACAAATGTCTGTTGTGGTGAACAAGAAAGTCAGTCCCAGATCGGCCCGAAACCCCTCTCCCCCAACAATTTGTTGCATGTGCACCCGTGGAGTTTGACGTTTTGCATGGCAACTTGAAAACGACGGTAATGAGATTTTATGTATTACCAGTCATTTTATATACGTGCAATTAATTTTTTCCTTGTGTGGAAATTTTATTGATCTATAATTTAGGTGATCAGGTATACTTAACACTACATTGCAAAATCATATATACGTTTTAGTACAAAGATCACTATTTGTTTATATTACAAATGGCATATTAGTGAATATATTTTTTACATGAAATATTAAGATACGTTATTAAAATTCCTTGCTTTTATTATAAATACAGACAAGAACAGAACACCGATCAGAAATCTTTCAGATGATATACTTACTCAGAGGACTCTTGGATTTCAAAGATAACATTTTGTAGATTCCAATATGACGCCCTGTACACGGTTTTCCTTGAACAGCGAACCATCTCGGTTCTACAAGAGCAGTAGCTATGAAAATTACCGTGGTCAATCCAAAGAAAGCCGATACTAGATTACGTTGAGAAAGTGGCTTCGGTCTATATCTTCCGTGAGTTCGATGCTGTGTACTTGGGTTGTTAAAGAATCCAACTGGCGTAAACATCACGGGGAAGAATTAAAGTTTGCCAAAATACAATACAATTGATGAGTTATCGTCGAAAAAATTAAAACGCAAGTGTTTTTCTGCTCCCTGAAGAGGAACTATCAAATTACTTCCGCTTCGAATCGTAATTAATACTAGTACTCGGTTTTATATCGCGCTACGTTCGGATATATTTATGCTTCGTTTAAGGTGGCTCCCTACAGTTTTCTAAAATTTTAAGTATTTTAGGTAGCCTTCGTTTTGAACCAAATTTATATTGAAAACACTTAAGACAGGGCAATATAATCATTTCCAGGAAAGTTCAGAAGTCTTCTGCTGTCGATATATGAACAAATAGGAACAGTGTTAGTGTTGCCATGGCAACCATGACGTTTCATCTTTTGCACTTTTATTGTCTAATTTTACAATCAAACGGCAATATCTTTTTTTTCCTTCGGTCAATTTTTCTGAATTTTTTTTTTTAAGATTTATGGTTGAAAGGGGAATGACATATTAAAATTTGAAGGGATGTTTATAAGGCCGGTTTTGAGATATTCATGAATAACGACTACATAAAATCTGTCTTATAGAATTTCTTGAAATTTTGATGTTTGGCGAATCGTCATGCTTAGCAAACGTGCAAAGTTTAAAAAACTTTCACCGAAGGAAACGCGAGAAAAATAGTTCTAAATCCAGTTGAAGCTGTTGACGTGACAAAATATCGATTCGACATGATCACAGAGACATGATCACTATTTGCGTGGGGAACACGAAACGCGTACGGTTTATAGTTGGCTTTTTTAGCAATTTTCTCTTTGAGTTTTTGGCTTATATGTATCACACAGATATTTTTTACTTATTTGAAATGAAAATAAAAGATATATGTATTCAAAATACGAAACATTGAGAACACAATAACGCACTGACTTAATCCAACGTTTCTTAAATTTAGTTTTGTTATGAAAATCGGTGTGAAAACTTTTCAAAACATTCAAGTAGAGTTTGACTTTTCGTATAAAACAACTCGTAACTGTCTGCATTATAATTTTATTGGATTCAGCAGATAAAAACTACATGTGAACTGAGTTGAATGACAGGGTTTACGTAAGTTTCAGTGACAATTCAGGAGTGCCTTCAAGACAGTATAAAATATAATTTCAGTCCGTGACAGTGTTGTTGAACATTGTGAGCATTATGAAATACAGTACTGAACGTATTAAATATATAAAAAAACACACTGAATGTAGGTAAAACTGGCTAACAACATACGTACTGTTCGAATGTTGAAAAGTTTAGGATTATAATAAAAAAACTGGCGTTTTCTTTGTAGATAAAAATACAAAAACAACTTCCCGCGGCTTGTTTTATACTTGTTTCAAGATTTTTACCGGGCCACGACGATTCCACGCGCGAGTCGCGAGGATGACGTCTGAGCTATATAAATATTTTAAACTGGACTATAACTGTAGGGAGCCACCTTAAGAGATGTTATTTAACGAAGTAATTCCAAATAAATTTGTTTTTATGAAAAATTAGCCTATTTTTTCTTACCTAAATAAAATGTATACGTTGTTAAATTGTAATTAAAATTCGCTTGATAATGTAAAAATAAGGAGTTTTACAATTCCAGCCAACTGCAGAACATCGTTAAACTTTCGGTATTTATCGTATTTTATCGATGCGCATTCGTGTCTTCGTTACGGTTACTGCTACTTCTGAGTGATGTTGAATTCCAAAATAGAGCACTGAAAATAACCTAGCGGTGGAAAGCGGCGGTACTGATAAAAGGAAAGTCAAAAGCGTGACAATTTGCCTTCTTTCTGAAAAGATGCTAACTGAGCAGGAAGATAACCTTCATGTCTTGGTTGAAAAACGTTTAAAAATCATTTTTGATTTCTAAACCGGCGAATTTTGTTCATCACACCAGGTAATAACTTGTCATTATAATAAACTTATAAACGTCATATGACTGCTTTTTCAGAATGTAAACATTGTAGTTTTGTCGGAGTTTTTTTTCGGTTCGCAGCGTTCAATTTCTCCTTGTTATAAGCTAAAGGTCTCAAAGTGTGCATTCTATGGGTGTGTTAACGAAAATAAGTGCTTTTAAAATGCCAATACTGTATTTTATAACTGGGGGTCAAAACCGTCCATTTGACAGCACTTTAAATCGCCACTCAGACAATCAGACATCTCCGTGCTTATGTAAATTGATATCAGTTTTGGATATAGATCCGTATCTATATTTTTATCTTTTATTAGCATTTGTTTTTAATAAACTGGTTGTTGTGCCATAATTCTGCGGTTTTGTTATATTCGTTTGTATCGTTAAACGTTGCAATTTGTATATTAATATTGGTTGTTATTGGCTTTGCTATTGACAAAGGACACTTGGTTACCTGGCAACCCTACCAGTCATGTCAATTTTTTTAATATTACTATTCAATATCCTGCAGTACTGATGTTTGCTTGCAACAAGAAACCACCTGACATTTCAAAACAGTATGTTGCTTTACAATTTTTTTTTGTACATGGCCCTGTAAGCAGGAAAATCTAAGCTTGTGTTGACAGTGTTGTGCATAATCTTATTTGATTTATGTTGTGGGGTGGAGGGGGACCTTGCCAACTGCCAAAACCTTTCGAGAGGGGAGTGGAGTGCCTTACAAAACACCAAAATTTCCCCCAAATATTCCTCTTTTCTACTGCAAAGCTTTCTTTGGGCAAAAATTTTTCAGCTGCAAAACAGACAACAGAGGCCCACCAAGGGGTTATGACCGACACATTGCTTAAAAAGAGGTGACAGACTATCTAAAAAAGAGTGACAAATGACAGCTACTGACTGGGAAAATGCGACAAGTTGCGATTTGTGTTATTGGTCAAAAGTGACAGCGACATTTATTACAATAAAACAAGTGACAAAGCAGCTACAAAGTGAATGACAAGTGACCTGGGTTACACCCTTGGTGGGGCTCACAACAAGTGGCATATCTAGTTGATGGAAAATGCCAGAAACAACCAGACCTTATCATCCCACCTTTCCATTTTAGCCCTTCTACCCCCATCTTCCCACCTCTCTATTTTAGCGCTCTTACCACCCCCATCTTCCCACCTCCATCTTCCCACCTCTCTATTTTAGCCCTCTCACCATCCCTATCTTCCCACCTCTCTATTTTAGCTCTCTTACCACCCCTATCTTCCCACCTCTCTATTTTAGCCCTCTTACCACCCCCATCTTCCCACCTCCATCTTCCCACCTCCATCTTCCCACCTCTCTATTTTAGCCCTCTCGCCATCCCTATCTTCCCACCTCTCTATTTTAGCCCTCTTACCACCCCTATCTTCCCACCTCTCTATTTTAGCACTTTTACCACCCCTATTGTCTCACCTATCCATTTTAGCCCTTCTACCCCTATCTTCCCACTTCTGTATTTTAGCCTTCCCACCCCTATTTTCCTACCTCTCCATTTTAGCCCTCCTAACTTTAATTCAATATACATACTATAGACATAGTTACATTTGGGTTATAATCTGTGGATTATACCAATACATACCCTGGATTCCAGAGCCTTCGACAGTAAATAATAAATTGAAATGTCGCAAAGGCTCTGGTTCAACGGGGCGATTCTTTGATTAAGCCGCGCCAATCACAAAACAGAATTAGTGGTTTTAGTACAGAAGCCGCGCCAATCACAAAACAGAATTGTGATTGGCGCGGCTTAATCAAAGAATCGCCCCGTTGAACCAGAGCCTTCGCGACATTTCAATTTATTATTTACTGTCGAAGGCTCTGGAATCCAGGGTAACCAATACATGGCCAATTTTAAAAAGCACAAGGGGTCATGATCCTGAATAGAGTCATAGCCTGATAGCCATAGCATGAAATGGCATTCGTATGACCGGCCTCTGATAAGTATGCTGCGTGTAATTATAGACAGTAGTTTCAAAAAATTATTTCATTTAATGAAAGCCATCATGTTGTTTTCTGGTCCTTATATGGTTATATTATATAAATTGTCTCGAAAATATTAATATTAATATCAACGTTGCGAAGCAATTAAGAAGCTGGCAGCCACTCAAAAATAATGCGATTATTAATTCGTAGTTGTGGTCCAATGCCAATGACATATTTAGTCTATAAGTACTTAAAAATTTAAATTTCAGTTACTTATCTGAAAATGATTAATATCCTCAAAACTATCGTAAGTTTCCACTAAAAACGTTCTCATGAGAAACTAGAGATATTTTTACAGAAAAAAAAGATGTTCACATGAATGATCACATTTAATATTCCGAAATACTTCTGATAGTTAAAGTGCGATCGCCATTGTTACATACGCACAGCAGCGCCGGGTGGCAAATTGAAATACCAGTCGATTCAATAATTACGCACAAATTATGCCATCAAAAAACTTGCAATTGCATTGGATGTGCTGTGGAACTCACCGCAGGCATATAAACAAAATATTTGTGAGGAAACCGTGCCAGTCGAATACGTAAAAGCTATTAGGAAGGTATTAAATTCAAGTACGTGGGCTGTACTGAACGAGTCTCTATCACGAAAATGTCAAAAGAATAGAAAGACACGGGCATTAAGAGTGCGAGTCTATGTAGGCACCGCCAAATACGGATTATTTTTGACGAAGTTGACGGTATTATTATAGAAGCATGGAAATGCCGGATTAATAACGAGTAAGTGGCACGTTTCGTTTATAGTTTTCATTTCTTTCCAACTGTGTTTTCAAAGTAGAATAAACCACAACAAATGAGCTTTGTATATAAAGATTACAGTTCCTAACAATATGAAACTGTGAAAGTGGTAAATAGGTTACCCTGAGAGCAGAACATAGGTCTGCATGAAGACATGCAATTTTTAACGGTTGCGTGTTCAATAGCAGGGACCGGGTCTAGTATACTCAGCTGTAGGCAATTGATTTGAAAATGAAGTCTTAGACTTAGACTCTCGTTAGCTTTACACGGCAACTGTATACGTTTAAACAGTTTGCCTACACTGTTCGACCGGCTTCATTTGACGACATTATCTAATTGACAATACTTGCCATTAACTTGAGTAAAACCTTAAATCGATCCACAGAACTAGACAGAAGCTTTTAAAGGTTATTTTTAAACTGAATGTGCCATTGCACGGGCTTAAATCCTTAATAAAAAAAAACGCGACTCATCTGCGTGACAAATCGCCGGATCTCTAAGACTAAGTTTAGTCTACATGAAGAGTGTATTTCAGGAGTTTTATATTTTCCCCAGGTATATAGAAATTTATCCCTATACTTTATAGAGTTGTTACAGCACTCACCTTTCATACTTTTTTTGACATTTTACAAGGAGTATACTATAGCATACAACAAATAATGCAGTTTGTACATGAATGATTAATCTTTAACATTGTCTTTAAGTTTAACTGCAGAATGTCGAATCACACATATTTTTTTAGGGGCAGTTAATTGATGTTTCTTCCAATTGTTTTACGGATCAAGTGGAGACAATAGTAGATAATTAAAGTAGATAAGACTGTTTGGTGTTATATGTGCAGCATTCTTGTGTACAAGTCGAACTCGCCAAAGCTATTTTTTATTTCTTCAAGAGTCTTAAACATGCAGGTAGTCTTTATAGCAGTTAAGAACCGGAAATAGATCTATCAAATGCAAACAATGATTAATATTTTTTCCATTCACACGCATCTATAATTTCAACATGTTCTTCTTGGCAAGGAAAGTAATTTAACAGGTCCGTTATGATACGAACACCAGGATGAGTTTGCACTTTTTGTTCCCTGACGCAAGCTTGGAACAATTAATTGTTGCTATAATAAATTTATAATTTGTAACAAATTACGTCAATGGGAAGAGGACAAGTCTTCCCATCGCCAACTTTCTTACAAGTCTTCCCATTCATCTGTATGCATAATCAAATTGTTGAGATCATGATGCTTGCAACCACGTGCGTATCAGTGAGGGAAAACAATACTAGGACTTCTTAGTGTTAACAACTTTAGAAACGCTGATATTATCGTCAAGCTTATGACAAGATTGTTTAACACAACTTGTTTCAGACGTATGTACAACTTTGGAACAAGTTTAGGGAATAGGTCTAGTATCGAGCGTGGGAAAAATATATCGTACGAGTACCTTAAAAGTTTTATCTTCTCATGGTGAAAATCGTATAGCAAAATATTGCTTCATCATTCACAAGACAAAGGAGAAGTTCGGATTTGACTTCCACTACGGCTGCCATTAAGGAACCATTAACCAATCAGATGCGTTTGATATATCCGATTAACCAATCAGATGCGTATACCAAGTCAGTGAGAGAGAGTGGAAGTCAAATCTGAACCTCTCTAAAATTGATAGTTGATTTCGTCACCATCAAGAATATTCGTAGTGGATCTGATATAGTCTACTCCGCAGGCAGCCATCGCAATACACTTGAATCTCAATAATTGATATGGCTGTGGAAGAGCGGTGCCGCGCGTTGGTCTGATATTTAGATGAGAATTGACGAGACTGCCTTGGTAGTCACGCATTGTTACGGCGGAAAATTTCAAGCTCTATAGATTAACACATAAAGGTTTGATGCGTGTAATTGTATAACTACAATACATGATAGTGTTGGAAAAGTATTAGGAACAGCTAACAAAGGTCGCATGACTACCAACGAGTCATTTTATCAGGACTTAATCTGATGATATATTCAATATTTTTAAGGAGTTGTAAAGCGAGAGAATGGCCGATGAGGAAGATACAGACAGTCTGGACTTGAGATGCGGATGGCGCTCGTGGAAACCGAAGTTCATGCAACAGTTTAACAGTCCAAAATGGTTCCTCTTCTTTTTCACCGTTTTCTCGTGTGTCCAAGGTAAGATAAGACAAAGAAGACATGGATGAACTTTAGTAGAGTTCGATTTTGTATAACCAGCTCTGTTTTCCTCGGCAGGCATGATCATCAGCGGTTTCACAGCAGCTGGGCTAACGTCAATGGAGCGTCGTTTTCAACTGACTAGTAAGCAAGCTGGGATGATCGTTGCGGCACATGATGTCTCCTCTTTGATCTTTGTTGTATTTGTAAGTTACTACGGTGAAACTAGACACAAGGCAAAGTGGATCGGCATCGGAGCACTGGTGACTAGTATTGGCTGTCTTCTCTTTGCGTTACCCCACGTACTTGCGGGGAAATATGCTCCAAATGAGAGCGTGAGGGATACTCTTGAGAAGTCCTTGTGTTTTCCAAATTCTAATAACGTTACAACATCATGTGAGAATCTCTCCGCCTCGGACTGGAAATATATGTTTGTATTTATTGGAGCAAAGTTAGTTCTCGGTGCAGGCATGACCCCGGCTTTTACCCTTGGTCCTGCGTATATCGACGAGAATGTGTCCCCGGAGGTGGCCCCCATGTACATTGGAGTGTGGTTCATTGCGACTTTCTTTGGACCTGGGGTCGGATACCTCGCTGGTGGAACATTGATGAACATTTATGTAGACTTAATACAGGTATAGTTTGCTGTTTTGCTGGCAAGATATTCCGCAATCACGTAAGCAAACTCTTAATATTACATTTTCATTACAGCCTCCTGACATGGATCTTACACCATCTGACCCACGTTGGGTGGGTGCGTGGTGGTTAGGGTATTTCTGTGGTGGTATTCTATTGCTCGTTACATCCTTGCTTATCCTTGCATATCCACGTGAGATGCCTGGAACGAAGGAGATTCGTGCTCGAGCTATTCGCGACGGTAAGTTTTTCGCTTTAACTTAAATTAAATTTGTTCATAGATATCTACATCTAAACCTGTATTAAAACGATCAACTCCAAAAATAGTCCGAAGTTGAGGCTGTTGAGCCAAATTTAAAAGCTATTCTGCCTTCCATTTTCGTCCCCAGGCCACTAGTTTTGGTTCGCTTGGTTGTTCCCAGATCTCCATTCAAACGTTTGGCCACCTCCACAAAATTAAAATCTACAGACTTGACATAAAGCTTCATATATTTTAGGCAAAGTAATGCAAAGCAACCAGAAGTTGCACGGCCGCATGTCAGAAATCATCCCAGCTACAAAATATCTTGTGTGTAATGCGGTGTACATGTGCAACACATTAGCCCTGACTGGCACAGGACTGGTGGTCACAGGCTTAGCACCATTCATATCCAAGTTCTTACAGTCGCAGTTTGGCGCCAATACGGCAGATGCTGGCATCTTTGCTGGAGTAGTAATCATCCCCGGTACCGCAGGCGGTATCATCCTGGGAAGTTACTTGATCAAACGGCTGGACCAGCGGATCGTGTGTAAAGATGCTGCAAAGTACTGTCTCATCTTCTCTTTCGTCGGGATTTTTGGAACGTTGACGTTCTTGATCCCCGGATGTCAGACGACAGTTATTGCTGGCGTGAATACTCCCTATCCGGAAATGTAAGTGGTGTGGACCTTGAGCTTGTAGGAGGACAACGCGACCCGCACTTCTTCAAACCAGACCCTGCCTTTTTAGGATTAACTCGTGCCCAAGTAGTATAGGGAATACTGCTGGTAGGATTAACTCGTGCCGCAAGTTTGGCATAGGAATACTTCTTTCTTGAAGAGAAGCCCCTTCAAAGACCCTACCTTATGTAGGATTAAACTCGTGCCGCAAGTAGTATAGGGAATACTGCTGTCTTGAAGAGAAGCCCCTTCTTCAGGGTTACTTTCCAATTCAGACTTGGGGTTCAGGATCAAATTTGTGCCCCCCCCCCCCCTTCTTTAGTTATTTTCGGCGGTCCTATTAAGATCCACTACTACAACTTAGTTTGGTGGGGTTCTTTTTGGGAGGGGGTCACTGTGTTCATGATAGTTGTCTTGTACCCTTGAACTGTATATGCCAGTGTACGTAGTGCCAAAAGCATTAACAAGCTTTCGTTGGTAGGAATGCAACTACCTGAAAATATAAGGAGAATTTCGACGTTTTGAGCGAAGACCCTTCTCGTTGGGCCCAGTCGAAATTCTCCTCATATTTTTAAGGTAGTTGCATCGCTACCGACGAAAGCTTGTCTTGTACCTTTGTTGCTTTATGGATCCACCTACTCCACTCAGGCAGCTATCTCCCCATTCTATATCAAAAGTGACAATGGCACAATGCTGTGGTTAATTCGCTTCTCTTGCGTACATTATAGGACAAGACTTCAGAATATGTCGTCATGTTACAGTCCCTGTAACTGTGTGAAAATTGATTATATTCCAACCTGTGGAAGAAATAACATTACTTTTTATGACCCCTGTCACGCTGGCTGCTCAATTATGTTTGAGAACAAGGTATATTTCATGTGGTAAACTACTTAAATAATAATAGAAATAGAGCTGTCACTGTGTGTAAGATGCGATCTTAAAACTCAAGATGTGTTTCTTTTTAATAGACGTATTCGCATTGTCGATGTATCGCAAAAGCAATGAATCTTTCGTTGTCCGAGAGTTCTGCTAAACCAGGGACTTGTGACAAAAAGTGCAAAAATCTAGTACCGTTCCTATTTGGAGCATTTGTATTGTTGTTTACCAACTTCATCGTGGCCACACCCAATAAGACTGTGGTATTACGGTAAGTGTACTTTTCGTGGTATTGGCTGTGATGATTAGTGATGGTGGTGGTAACGATGGTGGTTGTACTGATGGTGGTGATAGTGATGGTACTGATGGTGGTGGTAGAGATAGTGGCTGTAGTGGTGCTGGTGGTACCGATGGTGGTATTGATGGTAATGGTAGTGATGCTAGCGGCTGTGGTAGCGATAATGGCAACGGTATTAATCGTCACCTTAGTAATGGTTTTGGTTGTCATGGTATTGTGGTGGCTATGATGGTTTTCGCGATGGAAAGATTGTTACAGTATATAGCAAGGCAGTTCATGATGGTGATGGATGAAGGTTAAGGTGATGGTTACGTTGGTTCGATTATATCCGGACTATAATGGTTCAGTGGTTATGTAAGATGAATATGGTGATGGTAGTGAAAGTATTCGCGGTGGTTTGATGGTGGAAATTTTTGGTCATTGCTTTTGGTGACCATGGTGGTGCATATTTCCTACAGTTATGGTTATGTTTTACAGATCCGTACCATACAACTTACGATCGTACGCATTAGGATTTCAATGGTTAATCATGTCCTCGCTCGGCTCAATGCCTGGGCCAGTCTTATTTGGCGCATTTATAGACAAGACATGTAATCTCTGGGAAGAAAGATGTAATGAGACGGGAGCATGTCTTGAATATGATAATGCACAGCTTAGCTATCTTATTCTCGCTGCTGGATTGTTATTCCAAGGTAAGAATAGGATTAGCTTCACTGCAATGATCATCCGCTAAACCTTTGTCGATTGAACTACTATGTGAGGAGGCCTAGCTCGTTTAGAACAATTTACAATATTGTACTGTCGGCATAACTGATGTGCCCAGATAGAACTCGTCTATAAGCAAAACGAGTTCAATGTCTTAAATTTTAACTATTTCGAACAAAACGCATAAGTTTATAGGACGTTAAAGCTCGTCAGCAAAATCAACGAGTTCGATCAATATTTCACATCGGTGATGTTTCTGTTAGCCTACGAAGCCAACAAACCTTGTCACATGAAGTTTAAGAGATATTAATTTTATTACAGAATAATATTCTGTAATATACCTCGATCAATCTAGTATTAGATACCATCGATCAATCTAGTATTACCCTTTAGTTAACTAAGTGTCTGATGCTTCACAAAACAGCACTCCATATCTGTTAAAATTGCCATTCCAGAGTGTGTAGATTATATATACATAGGCACTGCTTGTTGTTTACAGCCATATTTTTCAATAAATTGTCACCATAAACCAGACTTAAATATTAACTGAAATCTAGCGAGAAAAAATGTAAAAATTACTTATTTTAATGCTTGCTTTTCACTTCCAGTACTGGCGACCATCTTGTATTTCCTCTCGTGGTATTTCTGTAAGTCCAACAAGCCAGCGGACAACGGAGACAAGAGCTTCGTCACCGCGGATGACAATCTAACAGACTTGGAACTACAGAGAATCCAAGAAGCACGCAATACGGGATCTCCGCTCATTCAAGTCCGCGGCCTGGGTTCTAATGACGATGACGTCAAAGACATTCATGCTAGTCAGTTGTCATTAGTTTCATTGACAGCGCGAGGTATGGGTAATGTGGCGAGATATCCATCAGGCACCCTAGATACCCAGTTGTGATCCACCAGTCAAGGTCAAGGAATACAAGTGGAGCCAATGGACCTTTAACCTTATAACTAAAATTTTGATCTAGACAAGTCTAGACAAAAATTTCATCACAGCTTGAAAGAGCATCACAAAATTAGTAATATTCCGAAGTTTCGTTGCGAAATGTTGTAAAATGCGGATAATATAGCCCTGCGAAATTT
>CACRXK020000414.1:0-18550 GCA_902702795.2 Paramuricea clavata | reverse complement strand
AAACTTCGCAGGGCTATATTATCCGCATTTTACAACATTTCGTAACGAAACTTTGGAATATTACTAATTTTGTGATGCTCTTTCAAGCTGTGATGAAATTTTTGTCTAGATCAAAATTTTAGTTATAAGGTTAAAGGTCCATTGGAGTACCATGGTAAGAAAACCCATACGTGTGTTTCCGCGAAATCCATAGGAATTGGTAGTTGGCCACAATTTTATGGTGTCATTTGAATGTAGTATCCGTAGGTGTCGCATTTTGAAATATTAGGAAAGCAAAAAACACTAAATAGGTTAATCAAATTATGCATTTACACGAATTGTGCGCTGCGTTCGTCGCACGCATACCAAAACTTGTCAAATCGCTGAATGTACATGAAACGTCTATGCCACTATCAACTCGAAATAACAGCTTATATTCTGTCCATATAGACGGTTTACAAGCAGGTCATATCAAAATTTCTTGCATGTGTCACACTTCTTACTTTTCGCTATTATGGCTATTTATGCATGCATGAATATACCAATAAATGCTGTCAAACAGTAAGGCTAGTTAGGCATAGGGCGTTTTACAACAATTATTCATATACAATCATCATATATTCAAAATTATTTATGTATGATTTTTTACACTAACTTATATCTATCCTACTTTTGTTTTGGCAATTTATTTTATTTGTTAGAAATTTTGTGATCTTATGATATTTATATGGTAGTTAGTATAATGGGAGAACTACGGTCTGGTAATAATTTCTTTTATATGTCATAGCATTTTACAATTGAGGAATTCACATTATATTCTTGTTATTGTATATGTTATTACTTGAATTGATATTTTAATTCTATCCTTGTAGTTAAAAAATTAAATAATTGTACCCAGTATATATGGTAATTAATGTGGGTTACGAATAGCAGTATCAAATATACCCATAGTTGAAAACAATTCTGGCCAATCAAAATTTACTAAAAGCATATCTGTAAGACCCATAATATTTGTGAACGCAAGTTTTAACGTCTGGCAATCTTTGCCTGCAAAATACTTTGGCAAATTCAAGGGGGGACTAACATAATAAATGAAGGGTTAGATTTTTATCATTCTCGTTCCCAGAGTCATTTTCGCTCGGCCATTAGAGACTTTAAAAGACTATACATATCCTAACCAAAGATTGGTGACCAGTCATGTTTTTCCAGGTTATTTGATACAGTTATTCTTAGAGAGAAATGTAGCATGTATAGATTAATAGTCTTAGTATCATAATGATCTGATTGTGATAAATACATTTTTGGAATTGTAACTTTTACAGAATATTCCTACCGCGCTTTCAAACCAGAAAATAAATATTAAAATTTTTCAATCATGACTAGTTAAATTATTACGTTAATTAGCATAATTTTTACACCCGTTAGAGTAGCAATATGTATCCATGCGTCTCATTATATGCTGTCCACCAGGGACTTGTATGATTTACAATGATTTACATATTTCTCATTTCAAATAAAAATGAATGACAATATTTAGGGGGCTACTTTACATGGTCGGGACGGAATGTTATAGGCGGGATGATTTGATGTGTTGAATTAAATCACTATACGCTTAAACGAAAGTTCAAACGCCAGTTAAAAGAACTCAAATGTTGGCGGGAATATCTCGTAGTTCAAGAAGATTATCATCCCTGCTTGAACTACCTAGCGTTTACAATTATACAATAATCTATCACTAGAAAATTGTAGTTTTGTTGAATTCAATTAGCCATTCCGAAGTTGATGAGTGGACTGGGGACGAATGTTAAAAAGTGCCCAAATTAAGAAATGAACCAAATCACTAAAAAGACCACCTCAAAATTAGTAAGTACACAAAGTTTGAATACGTTTACATGAATACCCTTCGAATAATAAGCTTTCGAAAATTGTGAAATTACTGATTAAAAGATTGTTTTGGGGACGCGCGTCCCAAAAACACGAATTACAATACATTTCATAGTAAATATCGCGATTTTCAAAAGCTTGTTATTTGAAGGGTATTCATGTAAACGTCTTCAAACTTTGTATACTTACTAATTTTGAGGTGCTCTTTTTAGTGATTTGGTTCATTTCTTAATTTGGACACTTTTTAACACTCGTCCCCAGTCCACTCATCAACTTTGGAATGGCTAATACAATCAAAATCATCCCACCTCGCAGCTCGTCCCGGGAACATGCCCTTAAATACGAACATGCCTCTAAATACAAATGACACTGAAGTAAAATTTCTGGCGCACGCGCAGCACACACCATGCTTTCCCTTTACATAATGTCCTACCTTAAGTAACTACTCACTGCCTGTCTTCTTTCTGAATTTTGCTTTGACATCATATTTTGGTCTCGACACTGGTAGCCATTTGTATGTCAAGTCTTGATCACTGTCCAACTCCCAACTATATTCATTCAGTAATCTTTTCATTATGGCCTGTAGAAGAGATAAAACCCTCTTAACATGCCATCCTGCTGAAAGACAATCACACATACAAACAGGGCTCGAATTTTATCGCGGCAATTGCCGCAGAGGGAGAAAAAAATGCCGTGGATCATTGCGGCAACGACGGCAATTTTTTGCCGTATAGTGCAATTTTTATACTATTCACTGTGCATATTACTACTTTGATACTTGAATTCAGATGTTGATCAAATCATGCGTAAATCACTTTTTTAGTCTCAGTTTTCTTCGAAAAAAAAAACACTAAAGAAATACGTAGACATGTTTCTAACTTGTCAAAAATCCAAAGTAACAATAAAATTAAAGTTTTATTACAGTAATTTGAAAAATGCCGTGGAAACTGCCAAAATTGCCGTAGACAGCTGTTACGTTCTACGGCAATTTTTAACGCCATTGCCGTCGATTGATTTCAGGGAAATTCGAGGCCTGCGTACAAACCAAGGTGACATCCAAGGCCGTTGAGGCAGACTCACGGATGAGATCAAATGAAAGTGACAGAAAGAATTGGAGCAGTTTGCAGTTGTTTTTACAAACCGGGAACCATGCGAATTTTAGCAAATCAAAAGAACGAACGCGGTTCTGAAAGGCCCGATTCGCAGGCAAACAGTGCGCGCAAAGCAGGCTGGTCATTTCCCATTGTTTAACTGACCCACACTCAAGTAACTACAAAGACTCACAGATATTGTTGCTTCGCCACATCCGTGAGTCAAAAATAACGGAGGTAATTATCACATCATATTTCGATTCAAGCATCCCAGTTTATCGAAGTAGAGTAAGGCAATACTCACGCGTATTATGCGTCCTATACAATGCTGTCCAATACAATTCCTTGGTCCATAACCGAACGTGAAAACACGCGATCTTGCGGGTGCGTCACTACGAAAGAAGACCAAGAGCAATTAACGCAACTATCGGCTAACTAACCCGAGGAAGAGAGAGGAGACCTCGCCTAACAGGAGCCGTTGCAAAAAAATGCAAAAAAAACTATAGGCAAAAAAACTATAGGCCCTCTGGCATTCGAAATGCCCACCTACAAATCCGTCCAACAATTTATAGTTATATCAAGTGAGAAGCCCCCAAAAATCCTTACAAATATTTACCCAAGAGTAATTAGCCATTCCGTGTTCAGAAAGCTGTTCACATATTGTTTGCAATGTTGAAAACATCACAAACGAATGATCGACACCGGTTACTTACCTCGCTTCCCAGCGTTCAGGCAGAAATTTGTGCGGTTCTTTAAACACAGTCGGATCCATATTAGCATTCCGTGTCAAATATGCCACCGAGTAACCTTTGGGAATTTGAAATCCGTCCAGGACTACGCTCTAAAAAGAAAAACACAGTGTACATCCATACCACCCGCAAAATTTAGGACAAAAGTCCGGTTAAATTTTGATATATTCTAAGTTCACCTCTTACCCAAAACTTAATCCATTCCCCATCACCACCTCCGTCCCCCCCCCCCCAACCCATTACAATTCCTCCTACCTTTTTAGCAATTCTTCGTCCCCCAAGGAATGGTGGCCAAAGTCGTTGTACTTCAAGTAATACGTTATGTAAGTACTCGTCATCTGTAGTAGCTCGTAAACGCCGAGCATTCTGAAAGGATGTAAAAGTAACGATTAGGGCACAACAGTGCCATATTTACTATTATTTACGGCATAGCCATAGTTAGGACACACCAGTTAGCCCATGAACAAAAGCTAAGGGTCAGTTAAATTTTGTTTAAAACTGTATGCCATGGGCATGACCCATGGTTAATATAAATTACTTTCTGAAAACCTATTTAGGAGGGAATTCAAATATTTTGTTTCTTGTATGATTTTTACAATAAATTTATAGTGCCTTTTTATTTTCGCTGAACCACACTGCATGACGATTTACGATGGCGCAGATATTGTTGAAAAGGTCAATTTTAAACCCGCATGATCGTTCTGCCTCAATAGTACCCTCTTTCTTCCCGCCCTCGACAACAGGCCGCGCACGTTTCCCGACTGCTAGAGGTATGGGTACGACAAAAACTAATGCCAGTTTCCTTATTTTGTGTCACTTTTAGTAGTTTCCCGTCAGTAAAAAATATTGGGAAAAAATTTTATCACATTTTAAGGTTGTAGAACGCTAAATCGTAGTAATACTTTAAAGAAAAAAAAGAGAAATAAATCGGGTAAAACAAAAAATGAAAAGAGATGCACTGGCCGGGAATCGAACCCGGGCCTCCCGCGTGGCAGGCGAGAATTCTACCACTGAACCACCAGTGCTCAGATGACAAAACCTTGCAAAATAACTCAATATAAAGAAGCTCTCAACTTCATTATTTTACTCTGTCTAACGCCAGACGATTTTAATCATCAAGAATCTTTTGCACTAATGGATTTAATACAATAATTAATTTGGTTCATTAAAGTACTCACATTATGTGGTTTAGCAAGCTCAAGGCAACATGAGGTCAGCAAGGAAGACAATGCTTTAGGTACCAAAGCAGATACAAACAGCAACATATGTCTGCTAAGTTCATCAATGTTACGAAAACCAGCATCGCTCATTGTCCTCAGGAAACTATTAACATGAAAAGTACAATAGTTCAGGTCAATTTCCATAAAAGTTTGATAAAATACAAAATCAAAGCTTTACCAAAAATTACCTACCAATTTTTACTTAGTGGTAATCGTTCCTTTATGACCTCAAGCAAATGACCCTATAAAAATCAAAACATTTCATAATGAAATAATTATCATTCATGTTACCATGTTAAGCTGACTGTTAGTCCAATACCTGTGCTTCCATGGCCAAAGCATAACCCGATGTGTAGTTACCAATTTTTAAATTTATTGGAACAGATATTAAACCTAGAAGAGAAAGAGTATTTAGACATCATAAAATATTACGATGCTTTTGTTGGCAAAGCAAGTATGTGTTAGAAATCATTTCAAAAAGTATTCTGATTTAGAAAGAATTATTTTAATTAATTCAGACAACTGAGTTCGAGAAGGGTATGAGGTGCCTGAATTAGAGACAGGCATATAATATAGGGAGGGGTATCTGAATTAGAGAGAGGAACCCAAATTAGAAAGATGTGCCAAAATTAGAAGGAAAGGGAGAGGTATTTGAACTAGAGAGGGGTATTGTATCAAAATTTTAAAAATGCGGGCGATAATGTATCTGGATTAGAGAGAGCGATCTGAACTAGAGGGAAATACCTGAATTAGCGAGACGTGATTGAATTAGACAGAGATATCTGAATTAGAGAGAGTGGTATGTGAATTAAAGAGGTGTCCCAGAAGAGAGAAATTCTTTCCAAAATTAGAAATGGCTGCCCATGAGTTAGAGAGAGGTTCATGAATTAGAGAAAGGCATCTGACACTGGTTCAGCAATTAGAGAGATACACCTGAATTTGAGAGAGAGGTACTTGAATTAGAGAGAAGGTACTTGAATTAGAGAGAGGTACCAAAATAAAAAAAGTTTCATTTGTAAGAAGAAAATATAATGTTGGTATATATAACTGAGGGTGATAATTAATGTACAGTGGAACCCTGTTAATACAGTCAAGAACGGGCTGAAAAATTTGGCCATAATGGGGTAGCTGTATTAACAGGGTATTCTTCAATTAAAAAGCTATGTTTAGACGCTGCAATGTGTTGTGTATGATCCATATTCTAGCATATGTAATCGAATAAGCACATGTAAAGCGGTTGCATTTCAAATTTCGCCATAATCTGAATGAAGAGGAATTGTGGCGTCAGCAGTAAATTTCATACGCCAGAATACGAATCGTACAAGACAAATTGCAGCGTGTAAACGTAGCTTAAAAAATGCATTGTCTTGGCATTTTCCAGAGACAAAAATAAGTGGTCATAATAACAAGGTGACCATACTAAGTAACAGGGTGGTTGTAAGGTGGGATTCCACTGCATTGTGTTATCAACTTACCATGCCAATGAGTGATAGTAAGTGCAGTAATCTTCTTCATTTCCTCCTTACAATCCAAGCCAAGAAATAAACTTAGACACATTTCAGTCGTGAGCTGTTTAAAATGATCATAGATGGCAATGGAGTTGTGTTGTTCAAAACTTGGAAAATGATGATCACATGATCTGTTTACAACATCTGTAACAGTTTGTTCTGTTTGAGGAATGAACAGAGAATGGATAAGACCTCTGAGTCTCGACACACTGTCATCTTCGTTAAAGAAAATCACAAGATCACCAAATAAGGAATGCATATACCCAAAGTCTTTGTAACCCATTTCAAAACATTGATTCTGGTCTATAAAAGAAAACGAAATTATAAATGATATAATTTAGAATTAACTGAAGAGGATGGGTTAGAGACACTTAAATTTTGGAAACTGGTGCGGTTTTGTTTTCGTCTTAATAGATATACATATATACATATAGACTTTTTGTTTCACTTGTGCAACTCAACTTGCCATCAAATTTCATTATAGCTCAACTGGCAGAGTGTGTCCGTACCGACTTTTAAGAAACTTAATGAGTTAATGTCACACAAAACATGTACTGCTATAATTATAAATTATATAACCTGAAATAACCAAATTTCAATTTCTACCAAAAGTACTGCAAATGCATAGTTACCTTGTAACAGTTCTTTGACAGCATCACTTGAGGTCAAAAATATGGTTGGTTTATTAAGAATTCTAACTTTAAAAACAGGAGATTGATGTTCTTTAGTTTTGTTCTTGATAAATTCCAGGGGACTGTATGCAAACTCAAAAGTCTTGTCACTCATGAGTCCAATCCACCCCACTGAACCTGGTACTTGCGACGCTGTTTGCATTGTTCAGATCTGAATTTTTAAAATATATAAATCATTCTGAATATCCTCAACGAGGTGAGGTATGCACTCATCAACTCATTGAGCACCAGCACTCTCCCCTTGACAAGTAAAATCATCAGGCATTAAAGAGAGTAAAATAATATATGACATTAGACAGGGTAAAATGATAAAGTAGGGCATGTTTGTGAGCAGTATGTGTAACTTAAGGGGTTTACTGACACATGGGTAGATTAACCTGTTGAGCACCAGTGCTCTCCCCTTGATGAGTAAATTCATCTGGCGTTAGATAAAATAAAATAATAAAGTAAGGCGAATTGGTGTACAATGCAACTTAATGGGTTAAACTAAAGATGTGGCACAGTCCATTCTGCACATGTGTACGTTAGAGTTTCCAGCTTAATTGATGATAACAGGATTAACAGATTAACTTAACTAGGTTCTATGTTTTTGCAAAGCCTGGTTGTGCTACCTTGAATCTTCTATCATTTAATTATTTTACTCTGGAAATAGAATTTTTGACAGAGCTGTTAATAATCTAAAAATTCAGTTAGGTACTAGAAATCTGACTTTGTTTTCACAAGTGGTTTTCGCATATGCTTAATACAAAAATACATAACTTGTATATTGATGAAATAAAGTGAAAACCCGTTTGTAGCAATTTTATACAATAGACTTATAGTCAGAGTATATATTTAATAACACTTGAAAATAGGTACACACATTCACTATTTACTGTAAAAGATGAAACAAATATTAGCATGTAAAGTATGAAAGTGTTCGCTTGAAACGGAAGTATATTAAACTTTAGATTTATGTAATGTAAAAGTTTTTCAACCATATATTACGTTGACAGCTGTTTTATATTTTCACACGCAAATAAAACAAGAATAAAGCAAACGGCCATTATAAATATCACATAATTATAAATTTCTTTTGTCATTAATTTGGCCAAGACATTGCCAAAATAACTCAAACCTGTATATATACAGCTGTCTGACTGTATTGTCTATTGAGTTCAAAATCGTTTCATAGCTGTATTTGACAAGATATATCAAAACCATAACAACTAGAAAGCCTGATGTACAAAGTTAAGTATTATTATTTTGTTTGGCATTACTTTACATTCATACAGTCATATTACAATACATCACACATACAATATCAAAATAAGCCATAAACCGTACCTTTTCAAAGAATAGTATAAATATATTAACCTTTTTAATAATCTTGGCTTGATTTTCAGTCTAAAACTAAAGGCACAATATCGACATCATTTTTTTATGATAAATTGTTCTTGAATGACAAAAAAAGCGTCTTTATGTCATTTCTATAGATCAAATATGCAAATAAATCTTGAAAGTGAAAATTTTATATATACAGTAAAGGACCAGTTGCTCCCCGATTGTTGTTTACTTCCGGCTAGTTACAAATTCTCTGATCCAAATTCTAAGCTGTGATTGGTTAAAATTTGTTCCATTGAAAAATGAAACTTTTGGTTTTCTCTAACCTGAAGTTCAGGCACTATTAAATTTAAAAGAGGGTTTTCTCCAGAGGGTTTTCTCAGAATCTGTAAATTTCTCGAAACTCGGCACGCTTCAAAGCGTCTATAATCCTATAATGAGCTACGATTTTATGTTGAATGACTTCACACCTTGTACAAATCTTTATTCGATGATTTATAATGGTCACTATATTTATAATGGCAAAATTTCACTGTCTTCAGACTTCAGGGCTATCTTTAATACATGGAATCCGGGAAATGTGGATTTCCTGGGTTTCTTTCAAGAACATGAAATGCTATAATATATAAGTAGTCATTGATATAGAAAGCTAACAAAAGCTAACATCATATTTTGCCATGCAAACTTACATGTAAGACTCCATTTACATGGGACCGGATTAATTTCCTGCCTCGTCCCTTCAGTTGGGAATAGAGATCAGTGGAAAAGCAATGGGAGCGCGGGGCTTAATGGGAATGCGATAGAACGTGAAGCGACCGCGCGTACGGATAACGGACTGTGGAAGAGTCAGATGAATTTCGCCATGTGAACGCAGACTTTCCCCTGAGTTATATGTAAGGGGGGATTGATAACAGTGACAATTATTTTTTACCACGAAAGCATGGTAGGCTATAGATTAAACTATATATTGCAGGAAATTTAATTAATACAAAAAAAGTTTAAAGAACCAAGATTTCCAGCAACAAAAGTGGTCATATGGCTGCAACCTAAATTCGCCCACTCCCCTCAATTTTTCCCGAAGTGTCCCCCTATGATATGATATACGTATTTTCGCAACGTCCACGGATCTTTTTCAGGTAGTTGAAAGGAGCCTATAGAACTTATTTTCAAAGATAACGTTTTCATTGTGCTTGAATAATTAATATATATTCTTGCGCTGACCTGCTGTTCAGCATAATCTGTTATGGAAACGGAACCGGTGTTCCAGAGCTGTTTAGTCGTACACAAACTTAAGTGTCTTACACTTGATAACAGCCGTACAAGCGTTGTACTTCAAGAATTTATGCTCCAAACTCCACAAAATTCTACTTAATTGTTGTTCACGGAATAATACATCCACTAAATGCTTTCATAAAAACTTGGCGAAGCATACACTTTATTTATCAAACTTTTTTGTGAAGTCTAACGGACGAAATAATGAAATCAAACAAAATTGATCCATCAGTTGTCGGCTTTCGTGAAGATGTTCCACTAACAGAATACGGCTTCGTAAATGAAGGAGCTAGCATCCCAGGAAGACAGACTCCAATCGCCGGACAGAGATTCAAAAATAAAGCACGGAAAATTGCATCTGTTAAAGCCATCACTCAGGCAAAGATATCCTCAACTATCTGGCGAGATAAAGCAACAAGACTTGTGATGCGTCGTTCGAAGAGCAAGCGCTCGAAGCAACAGAAACCGTTTAATGTCATAGACACTATAAATGGACGGAAAAATATGCAGGCAACCCTCAGTGATATCGAAGATGACGAAGAGATGGAGCAAGAAGGAGTTATAACTTATGAAGATGGTACACCCAAGCCACAAACCTCGTCAGCGAAGGCTCTAAATCTTGACTCACATAGCAAAGCACTTCTTCATTATTTTGCAAAGGTAAAGCTTGGAATTTGCCCGATATAGAAAATCCTATGTTAAGTAGTCGTTTCACCCCATGTTTGGCAGTGTCAAACTCAACACTAATGTAATACGACGACAAACGTGTTATTTCACATAGACTCATAGTGAAGCATTTGTTCATTATTTTACAAAGGTAATGCTTGAGATTCCTGGCTACTGACATAGAGCATCATTTTAGCTCCGTTCATAAGGGACTGGATGAATTTGGGACCGTAGTCACGTGAACACATGGGACCGTACCCCGAAGTTCCGAACGGTTCTGGATTCATCCTTGTCTTGTGTGAATTTGTCCTGTGTTGATAAGTATCAAGTAGTTAAGAACTCTCTTTTCGTCTTGTTTGGCTGTATTCAACTTAAATACAATACTTTTTACTACCTGTGCCTCCAGAAAATACTGATAAAACGAATTTTTTGTCATTTAAACTGTGTGAGAACATCCTTGGCTGAAAAGACTTCAAACTTCCTAACATTCCCCTTGAATATTCAAGACTATAATATGAAAGGACCAGACATATTGCGACACAATTAAAGTTTCGTTTTAGAGTGGCACAAAAGAAGCAAAGTTTATCACCTTCATAATTCAATTAAACACACATGTTTGCACTTTGTTTGTGCAGATCATGAAGGAGAAATATTTAGACATAACATGCACGAGTAAATTTGGAATAGAGTAGTAAATTAGTATCAATTTCTAGTTAATAAGCTGATTTTTAGTTATACGTGTAAAACGCAATAATCCTAACTATTTCCGAAGGTTGCGGGTTCAGGCAACGAAGACGAAGTCATTGACCTGGAATTTGTTCATTCTCTCATCACCAACGGAGCTTCAGTGCATACGACTGATCGTCATGGTCAGAGCGTCCTGCATGAAGCTGCTAGAGACTGGGACCTAGGAATTGCTGAATTTTTATTGGACAACGGTCAGTATACTTAATTTGTTTTCTTTTGTGGAAATATCACGTCTATTCGGCAATTCGTCGGTGGGAACACCTTGTCTGCCCAAATTTGGAAAGTAATCAGTCAAAGTTGTACAGTTTCATTCGATTTTGTACCTAGTCATCTATATGCCTTCACCGTGGACTGAGATGATGAACGAGTACGTAACAGTCTCTACTCATGATCGGGCGTTCGCTTCCCTTGATTTCCATGTGTCTATGGGTGCACTTATTCCAAGAAGCCGGATATAAGCGCCGACCTACAGTAATGATCACTTAGGTAGTGAACAACAGTAGGATTGAGCTTTAGCGCATTCTGTTCCTTGAGTTGAAAAGAAACATCAGATCACTTTCTACAATTCGTTCTGTCCATTGTCGAAATTTAGTCGTATAGTCTTCATCCACCGTCCTTTTCACGTATTGCTGGTCATTCTCTTTTGCTCTTCACTCCTTCTGACTTCCACTCATGCAATGCTGGAATTTGTCATAATTTTCCATTCCTAACACATCTTCAACCATGTCTTGGCGTTTCAGAGCGCTCTCGCACCTCGGCATTCATCACATGTTCTTCCCTCGCCGTTCATGAACCTGATACTTAGGGTCTTTATCTCCGATCCTCCTCCCCTCCCTCGCCCACACCAGCTAGGATGATGTAGATAGAGGTGGGGATTATAAGAATGAATGTGAAATTACCAAACTTGCAAATTGCGGAATTCGAAGCCAGAAAGAGCGAACGACGTACGGCTCACAGTCTTTGGTTTCATACGATTGTGGTGTCACTGCCCACTGTCCTATTACCTGTCAATATTTTTCTTGGTATTGTACCCGTTCGTCGGTTATATAGAAGTTTAATATTGTCTTCTTGAACACTGCAGGCATTGACGTAAACATAGCAGATAAATACGGACGGACCCCTCTGCACGTGGCTGCCGCAGTGGACTACCCTGAAATGGTTCAATTCCTGATCCTACGCGATGCTTCCATTGGATCAATAACGTACGGCGAAGAACAAACGCCTTTACATTACGCGGCAAAGAATGATGCTACACAATCACTCAAAATGTTGTTGAAATATGGCGCAAATATGAAGGATAGAGACTATAAAGAAAGGACACCTTTACAGGTATAAACTAATTAGTATAATACTTATAGTTCTGTCAGTTCAAAACTGTTCTTCCTATAAAGGTCCAGTAAGAGTCATCCTTTCTGGTTCCACTGTTTCTTTAACTAGGAGGAAAACCGTGGACTACAGTAAACTGAACTTGAAATTATGACCAGAAGCCGCTTGTACGAACACCAGATAGCGCTAATCCACCGTATAGTGATTCTTTCGACCGTTGTACAATTGCTTGAAAATCTTCAAAACTAGAAAATATGGACCCCGCAATAAATAAAATGTCGCTTTTATTTATAAATACTAAAGTTTCATCTGGGTTATACCAATCAACGACCAATTTTAGAAATCACGAAAACATCGCTATCCGGTGGATATGGAGCTATTCACCCTTCGTACAACCCAGGCAAGTACTTATTACAGGGATCACACTAGAGTGGCAAATGTGAAAGACACACCACTGTTCCACAAAACTGCCCGAATTTTATTTGTACAAGGCATCATGAGTCGCAAGGGTCCTCTCAGAACCACCAACGAGACTATCACATACGATTTACACTCGAGGCTAAATAAATTGTCATAATTGATTACGCACACGCATGGTTCTTGGTGTTCTAATTGTCGCTCGATTTACAGATTGCTGCTGAGTTGGATCGCTCAGAAACAGCTCGGATGTTGGTAGAACAGGGATCTCATGCAGGAGTGAGGGATATCAATGGATTATCTGCGCTTGTGCTGATGATAACCAAGATGCCGTCAGTGGTAAGAAATATTAGAAATCAAACAATACTGACTCGTCAGCACCTATTGTTTAAGAGATGACATTATATTAAAAGTTCATAGGCGGATTTTTTGGGGTGCAATCGCTGCATGGTGAGTCCCTGAAGCCGGATACACCCTTCTGAAAGTGTTTCTGCCAGACGAGCCCAGATTTACCCCTACTAAAGCTATTAGTTGTTATATCTGAGAACATGTTCACCGAGGACAGGTGATGATGTCATCTGTCATAACAAATGAAAATGTATATGTATGTGAGATAAATGTATATGTATGTGAGATGAATAAAAGGAAGCTCTTTTGCCCAGTTAAACTTTTTCAGTTAGTTCCAACGCTAAACCACGTAATTACAAATAGTTTCTTTCTTCATTGGAATAAGTGTTGCAACAACGTTCCAGGTTTGAGTTCCACCTTTAACATACGACAAATTATTCTATTTTATTTGCTAGGCTAAAGAAGCACTCAACCAGTTCCATTCTCTTGACCGAGCAAACAGAAAAGAGTACTACTTCTTAAATTTCCTAGAACCCTTGGTTCCAAGATGTCTGTCTTCAGGAGATGCCAAAACCCCCCTGGAAGTCGTTGTTGAACATAAACAGTTCGATCTGATCATGCATCCAGTATTTCAACGGCTTATCAAAGTCAAATGGGAATACTTTGGTCGGAGTGGGACCTGGATCCAAATGATTATGAATGTAGGGTTTGTACTTGTGTGGACTGTACTTGCCATCACGTTGCCTGGAAACGCCGCTGACCACTATCTGCCTATTTCCAAGAACTGGTGGCGACTAGGTATCGAAGGAGTCGCGGTGGTTTTAACTCTTGTCGAAATATGCGTTGAGCTTAAAGAGTTTGCGAGATCAAAAAAAGAGCACCAGAAGTGGTTGGATTGGCGTGAACAACAACTCGACAGTGACCTGGAGTATTGCCATCCACGCTGGCCAGGAGAGGGTAAATATATCAACCAAGAAAAGTCATCACTACATTCGCAAAACGTTTCTTACTTTCACGATAATTGGAATTACTTTGATTGGGTTACCTACGCTATGATCGGCGCCAGCATTTTTACACACATCGTAAAAGTGTCGGCAGGTAGCGTAACTACGGCGAAGATTAACCGACGTTTCCTCGCCGCTACGATTATATTCATCTGGCTTCGTTTGATGAAGACAGCTCGAGCGTTCACATCCCTCGGTCCTTTCGTGGTCATGTTAAGTCATTTCGTGGGGGATACTTTGAAATTTGCGTTTTTGTATCTTTTGTTTTACATTCCGTTCAGCGTGGCGTTCTGGATGATTTTCGGCGCGGAACAAACGACAGCAGTAGACGGATATGGAACTATAGAAGAACTACTGTTCAGTATGCTACGGTTAACTGTAGTTGATGATTACAACTTTGATGGCCTTAGCCAGGCAGATCCATTCATGGCTAGATTACTTTGCGCGTTGTACCTCATTTTCTCTGCTATAATCTGCCTCAATCTCTTCATCGCTTTAATGTCGGATACTTTTCAACGTGTTTACGATAACGCAAAAGCAAACGCGGTTATGGAACAAGCTACGATGATTCTGAATTTAGAGTCAAAACTTTCTGTTGGTAAGCGGAAAGCTTGCTCAGATTTCATCCAACAACGTTGTAATCCTGAGGAACTTTACTACGATGACGATGCAGTGGATGACAGTGAAGGAGAGCTCAAGAAAGTCACATTCCAAGTGAAGGAACAACTAGATGATGTTCACGAGATTCTCAATGAAGTGCACACCGGTCAGTCGTTAAAATCACGGTTCGAGTCCGAACTGGACGCCCTCAGACACACGGTCAGCGAACTTCATAATGAACAGCTCACTACTGTAGACAGAGTAGACAGGGAGGTTTCTGAAATTAAGTTACTCCTCAGGCAGTTAGTGTCCGGGCAAGCTGCTGCGAAATCCCGTCGGAGACGTTCGACTGCAAGCAATGGCAGTACCGAAGGCTTGTCGACAATCAACGAGACTGAAGCGACTGATGAAGTACAGTTTCAGGAATAAATCTACGCTCGAACGATATCGGATTAATTCAGAACCGTGTGCTAATTCCACCGTGTTCATTTATTCACGAGGAAATTCGCACGGTTAGCAGTACTGCAATTCGTCTGGTTTCATTCCTCCCGTGCAAATGCGTATCGAAAGACGAAATCGTACAAATGTCAGTACAGTTTCGCCAAATTCATCCGATCCAGTCTAAGTTTTCTCGCACGAACTAAAGCAGGGTTTCCAATAGAAGCCGGCATCCGGCAATTTTCGCCGCTCCAGATTATAAACCAAAATATTTCCTCCCTAGCAAAGAAATGTCAAGGGAAAGGTTTCTAGCTTTTATAGCATAAAATGGCTAGACATGCCATTTCAGTTGGTCTAAATTTCGAAATCTTCACAAGGAGACGCCCTCGAACTCTCCTTGGTGACGTACTTTTGCTGACCTCACTACTTCTTTCAAAAAGTCTCCTACTCCAAATTCTATTGGGAACCCTGCTAAAGGCTGCTCTACAGGCTGGTAACGTGCATAAAAACAATTTTCTGCCGCACTTGTCTCGCAAGTTTACTTCGAAACTTTCTTTGAGAAAGATGACGCCACTATATAAGCCAGTCTTTAACGTATCTCTGTGTGTAACAATAGAGAGGTTCAGATTTGACTTCCGCACCATTAATGGACTATAAACCAATCAGATGCGTTTGATATATCCGACCGATTAACCAATCAAACCAGTACTAAGCCAGTGAGAGGTAGTGGTAGTGGAAGTCAAATCTGAACTCTCTATAATATCTAACCGTGGGTGAAGATGAACACAAGGAATTATTTCTTGACAGTGCACAGTGACAGCTGCACCATCACACAATTTTGTTATTTTTGTAAAGTTGTTTGTTCCTATACACATAAATGCAAAACAATATGCACGTGATTAGATTGCATCATTTACATACCAACGATAGTCTGTGCCAATCATGATGATTCCAATGCCAAAAACTTCAAAGGCAAGATTGCATGTATCAAACCACCCGAGTATCTTGCCTCTTGTTCTACATTTACTGAGCGCCCATCGGATCCTGTACCGTCCATTGTTCCCTGGCTGTTACTATTCACAGTTTGCACCAAACCTGCAAAAGTTGGAAAGTTATATATTAAGGATGTAACTTCCTCAATACTTTGACGTTTCGAGCAAAGGCGCTTAACATCTCACTGCTATTGCACCAGTACATGGACGTCCAAAGGATGGCCATTTTTTCTCCATATTTTTTTAGGTAGTTACATCACTCAATGACTCAATCAAATTCTTGAATATTTTGCAATTCAGCACATGCGAGTGTGACGCAACAATATTTACTGAGAGTTTGCTTCACCGCGGCCCTTCCGATTTTTTACCTCAAGACAAAACAGGAAGCTTTTAAATCCTTCACACTTGGCTCATGCATGTCCGGACATGCTAATGAGTGAATGAAATATTATTCAGAGAATGCACTCTCCTATAGTTTTCATTCCTAGTTTGATTGTCTTGATATTAGGCTGGTAATATTATATCCATAAGAAAGGACTCGCTTTTTTTTGCGCACATAGAAAACGACGCCGATAACAAGAGCGCAAGAGCAAGGTAAACAATTTCAATGCACCTTTATTGAGTAAAGTATAATTAGACTATTTGGATTCAAATTAGTTAAAACCAGAAGCACATGTTAGGAATTAACTGAGATAGCCAATTTCCTTATTTAAATCCAAGGATTGAATTTGTATTGTAATAGAGTAGAGTTAAATTGGTTTGGTATTACTATAGAAGGATTGTTTACTTGTGTGGATTTACCACTGCGGTCATTTAAATCTAAATTTCTTGGGTTGCATCGTTTTAGCGCGAAGGCAAGGTGGACAAGTATAGCTACTTAAAATTATGATCTTTCCAGACCGACTCATCCGGTAGTGTTTTCTGCAAACATTAATTAAATGGTCTCTCTAAAAGTTACTGAAAATGATAAATTTCATGCGCTAAACCAAATATATTGGATGGACGCTGCGTTGTAGTAAATCCTCCTCCGTAACCGTGGAAGTTTTTGAAGCAACGTATTATAGTATCTATTAAAAGTGTCTGTGGGGGTAAGATCGTGATAAGACCACAATTTGCAACAGCAGATGGGTAGCAGTATTACGTGTAACATCACACGTCGAACGAAACATTGCCATCGCGTCATGTTACAGAATGTTGCACAATCGGTGATCCAAGCCTGGACCATTACATCATCAGTTAGGATAAGTGCGCCAATATTACATTTGTATATTGTGGTGGGATATGTTAGTCCGAGGGGTAAATTACTCTGAAAAAAGCGTACGACGATTTTTGAGATTAGAAAATCCCGGCAATTTTTCTCGGGATTCTCGGATTTTTTTTGCCAAAATTTAAGGGTTTTCGGATTTTTTTTCAGATTCTTTTCGAAATATTTTCCATTGTTTTTTTCGCCGAACCTTTCCCGCAATTTTTTGCGACATATAATCCGTCAAATTATTTTTAAAACGAAGCAAATCAACGAGGGGCGTTTTCACGCCAATTCACGATTTAAATTTTAAAATTTGATGGAATTTCTCGATATTGCAATAATTTTCAGGATTTTATTGGATTTCTTGGGATTTTAGGATTCTAGGATTTAGTAAGATTATTGGAATTTTTCCAAAGATTTTTTTGGATTTTTGATGAAGTGTACGAAGATTTTCAGAGTAATTTGTCCCTCGTGTTAGTCAACTGATGTATTTATGTATATGTATAGGTAGTAATGGGAGAAGCATTCTGAAGCCAGGATGTACGAAACCGGGATAGCTTATCGGTTAGCGGAATCCAAAATAGCAAACAAAGTCTATGCATTAATTGCACAATCGCTGTCCTTGGTTTCACAGTCTTTTTGAAAATGTAAATGGTGGCGCACTGTAGTATGGAATTGGTATTAGACAATGGCCGTATAGGCATCTGCTCACAGCCCAGAAATCTAATTGACGCCTTATTCTTTATAACAAACAAATTAACTAAACATAAGTCATAAGAGCGGTACAGACATGTAGCTCTCAACTTAAGGGCCTTAAGGACGTTATAGGGTTTCCTCCTACACAAGTTTAACCACACCTGATTAATTAACAATTATTCGCCGAAGGCGAGGTGATTATCGGTGAATAAAAAACGAGACGAAGTCGAGGTTTTTATTCACGATAATCACCGAGCCTGAGGTGAATAATTGTTTTAGTATAATTTCATAGGTGATTATTTGGAAAAAAATAAGAAAATACACATTTCTTCGTCATTTAATTGACAAAAAG
>CACRXK020000413.1:6829-81829 GCA_902702795.2 Paramuricea clavata | reverse complement strand
AGTAAAATTGCAAAATTTGGTTGCGAAATGTTGTAAAGCTTGGAAACTATAGCCTTCAAAAGTTTGCAAATTTTCTTACGTGCGGGAATTGTTGCCATTGTCGGCTCAAAAATGGTAACAATTTCCGCACGTAATACAAACATATACAAAATATGCAAACTTCGCAAGGCTATATTTTCCGTATTTTACAACATTTCGTAACCAAATTTTGCAATTTTACTAATTTTAATAAGTTCGTTTAGGGAATTTACTTTTTTTGCCTAGATCAAAAATTAGTCTAGCATGCGCGTTGTCTATTATGCTGGCAACTGCACTAATTTGTCGTTGGAGTTAGAAAGACCGATTCTATGGCTTGGCAGTTCAAGAATTCGATATTTTTAAATTTCGTTGATATATTTAAAAATAGTTGATATGTAGATTTATATAACAACGTTAAGAATTGGAGCGCTTTCATTGGCCATGATCTATTAGAGGACAGACACACGGAATTACGTCACAATTATAAGGTAGCCAATAGCATTCCCTTATTTGTATAGATGTACGCGTGATATTGTTAAAATTCCGACTTTCTCAAATCTCCAAATGTTTGGGTGGATAAAAGTAAGCTATTTACCTGTTTTATTACTTTTTCTTTTTACTCGCCTCGGTGGCTCGTCTCCACTTTTTGACTTATGGATGTTGCCAAGAAACATCTGTCAGTCTTCGTGGTTACTTGAGTGGGGGGTAGTTAAACAATGAGAAATGACCAGCCTGCTTTGCGCGCACTGTTTGCCTGCGACTCGGGCCTTTCAGAGCCGAAAATCGGGCTGGAGCACGCGTTCGTTCTTTTGATTTGGCAAAAGAAGCACGACAAATGGCAAAATTCGCACGGTGCCCGTTTGCAGAAACAACTGCAAACTGCTCTAATTCTTTCCGTCACTTTTATTTGATCTCATCCGTGATTCGGCCTCAACGGCCTTTGATTTGTTCTTCCAACATTATGACGCCATATACCACATGTGCATCATCTATAACTGAACAGACAACGGCAAAATCTTATCTATATTTGTTAATATAGTTTACATGCATAGTTTATTCAAACAGATGTTTTACAGTAAAGATGCTCAGGAATTGCAAACGCCTTGAGTAACGATGGGTTATGTGAGTCAGTTTTTATTTGGTACTAGGTACTAGACTAATGAAGGCCAATAAGTTTGTAGTGAGTATTGGTGGTTATATTCTTAAACGAGTCTTTGACTTTGAGTATATAAGTGCAGTTATACCTGAAAAATATAAGGAGAATTTCGACGTTTCGTTTCGAGCGAAGGCCCTTCGCGTCTGCAAAGAAGAGCTGAACGAATTATTACGAGATGTAACAATAGTAGTTATAATAGAGCATTAGAATACCCCAGGTATATGAGACCCTATGAAGAGTAGACATAAAGGTCATGTTCATATTTTAAAATAGGAGGCATTTGGAAGAGAAGAACAAGGCAGATGAGTATTATTGGAGTTTGGTGTACATGGCCTCTATTGATAACAGATTTATTTGTAAATTCTGAAAGCTATTCTATATATGTCTGTCTTTGTATGTGCCAGATGAACCGATAATTCGACGAACAAAGCCCATGGCAAACATGCGGTTGTTCCAAGAACTATATAGCTCTGGTTTTGACCGTCTTCATTTCTCGGTATTCCGATACAAAATTAGTTTCGTTTTTGCACGCTTTGTCCAATCACCTGCCTTCAACATATACGCTATAAAGCCAAACCCGTCGTATATTTTCCAGTTAATAAAATCGCTGCATTCATTATACGTTTCTTAATAATTGATATCCGGCTTGGCGTTCATATCTGAAGATCAGACTAAAGGCGTAGTCATCTTCTAACATCTGTGGATCTCGAGTTCCAGTTGATATATATAACTAAGAATTATAAGACAACGCAGGTAAGTCACCGAACTAATTGAATTCGACAAACTTAGAGAAATTGAGACCTTTTATATTAAAACTTAATATAATTTTATTGTTTGTTCGAAGCGCTCATTTATGCCTCATATAGTTATAGTGAGTGTAAACATGCTGTATATTTAACTACAATGGCCAATGGCAGTATATTTGCACATGAGGCACAGAGAAAATGCAGATTCGTATATGTAATACTATACTGATATACATGTATAGACCTTGAAGGCCCTGTTACACTATATTGCGTGAAATAATTTTCATACACACAAAAATCCCGTGTGAAATTCCAGCGTATGAGTACCCGCAGTATACATCTGGCGTACCTAGAGTATGCGTAGCGTACAGTATGAACCATACGTCCGAATACGCACAAAATTTTTAAGCATGCTTGAAAAAAAGTTTCTGCCTCGCGGATGCAAACGTATGCGACCAGGGCGCTTATATATACACCCTTTTCATAAATGGCTGCCGATTAAAAATTTTTTTATGTGCATATAAATTGGCCCAACTAGCCTCGTTTCTGGGTAGAAATTCCTTTGAAATCTTAACATGAGTACGAGGCTAGTTGGGCCAATTTATATGCACATAAAAGAATTTTTAATCGGCAGCCATTTATGAAAAGGGTGTATAGGGCGGCGCAACGCCAGTGATTTCGCTGATCGACGTGTGATGCGGGGCCTGGTAAGCAATTTCCTGCACTACACGGTCAGTGGTAGTCAATCTTAACTTAACATCGCTCTATGTCTTAGCAACCTGCATAGCAACAACGCTGTAATAAAAACAAATATTAAAAATTGTGAAATTAACTTCATTTCACCCGGTTTTTAACGTTGTTTCAACTGAATAAGTTGTCGGTAGCTTTTTTATTATCATTATCAAACATGAACTAAACAACAATAAATAAAACGAACGAAATTTCACTTCAATATCATGTTATAGTTTAATATACAGTTTGTAGTCGATCATATTGCATTATTTTTGGACGTCGTATAAAAGAACTTAGCACTAGAGCAGAGTATAGCCTATAGACTTTAAACTAGAGAACTTATTAAGACCTGACTACTAGACTTTTACATCAAATAATCAAACATTTTTATCCAACACAGTGTATTAAATCTTGCAGCCTCGATTCATCAGCACATCTTATATTGTCCGAAACACAAACATTCGTGGAAACCATAAAAATATACAAGATCCAAATCTATTTTATACCCAGTGTTATTATAATTATAGTATACAATAACTATAACACTCTCGAAGTTTTGGATAAAATCGAGGATAAAATAAATTGAGTTTGAAGTTTTTGTTTTAAAATATTAGATTTTCCAAATTTTTCGGTTAAAACTGCTGACGACATTTTCACTGCAAAAGACTTTTGAAAGTGCGAAAGCAATGCATTTGATCAGCTTTTGCTCAATGTTCGATAGAAGAAACATCAACCTTCGATCGAGTACCCCAGATTACAAGTTAGATAGAGGCCAAGAATCAATCTCAAACTATTTTATTTCAACGAATATCCAACATAATACTTCTCGCCTGGCATCCGAAGAAGAACTACGGTGTTGGCAGAATTATAACCTATAAAGCGCCCAGCATATTCTCAAATAACTAGGTTCGTGCTGCACAGAACTATGTGATAAATGTGCTCTGAAAACATATCAAAAATGCTTCAATACTTATGAAACTTTGGCAATACATCGACAGAACTAATGCGAATAACAGCTGGTCAAAATACTTCGTATTGTTTACAACATTCAAAAAATATGCCCGGCAAAAGTGGAAAAAACAGGGCCTGAAAAAGGGTCTTATTTCAGCCATGATATCTTCTAAGAATCAACTTCGATTTTTATGAAAGATTCAAATACGAACACATAAAATAATGAACTCTAACATACCTTAGTTCGTAGGTGTTGGCAGTCGATTCACACAAGATATCCTCATTTGAAATTTAGTCTCCATGGAAGTCATAAAAAGGCACGGACATTATCGACCATAAATTCTCTTGTACAAGCTATTTTACCATTACAGCACACAGACCCTTTAGCCAAAGAAATACTTTAACTATTTTGCCATTTAAATCATTCTCACACCAAAAAGATTGAGAGAAATGGCCAGACGAACTGAATAACTCAAAATCGCGGGTTTTTTCAATTTCCTTCAAAATCGTACTAGCCCCAGTTTTTTTCCGCATCACACGTCGATCAGCGCGCGCGCTCTCGTTGCGCCGCCCTATATATAAGCGCCCTGTATGCGACCGTGCTTGAAACGTATACAATTACCTATCCCTAACGTACCCCTAGCGTATGTCAGTGTTTTCCAGCGTATAAGTGATATTTTTCATGCGCTATAGTGCGATACGCAATACTCCAATAGTGTGACGACTACGCCCTGGTGTGACGGGCTTTAAACGAAATAACTTGATTCGCTATACGACTACAATAGAAGTTTCAGCTGCCTCAAAAATGTCTACTATTTGTGTTGGTTCGCTGTATATACGAGGCGAGGTCGCGCGTCGGAAACTTTTTCTTGTTTTTGCATCTTGCTAGTTTTATTCCGCATTGCAGTATACTCGAAAAACCACTTCTGGAACTAAATCGGAAGTATTGCAGGAATTTAACAACTGAAAGGATTTTTTTTATTTTGGTTAATTAATGAAGTCAAGATATTGCAATGTGATTGCGCGATTCGTTTCTTGGATTTGTTTGATTAAAAACACTGAAAGTTTGGTTTTATTTGTATAATTCGTTCACACGCTGAACATGCGATCCATCGGGCCGATTCATAGGATTTGACCACTTTCACGATCCTTCAAATATACGAGGAAACCTCGGGCAAATTATTATCAGCCAAAAATCGGGCAAAACCTAAAATCGGCTTAACAAATCGCAGAACTGTAAACGTCCTTATAAATGCTTACACGCGTGACGCGTCCAATACTTGTGCTATAGAAAATCTCAGACAATATCCTATACATGAGGCTACATGCCTTTCGTCCTTCATAATAATTATATCTATATTTAACATGTGTATATGTAACTGCGGATTTCGATTTACCGTTTCAGGGCTTCCGTTTCCAGTGATTGTTTTTCCGTTAAAACGAACAAGTTGCTAAGGGCCAATGTCAATGTTACTAAGTGAAGTCTAGTGGTCTTTGCCCGTTGTTTTCTTATCCGTTGTTTATCATTTGTGAATGTAACTGTTATGTTCGTATTTATCTCGTCATTGCATGGCAACATTTTGATATATAATTTACGAAGCTTTGTGGATCATTTCATGTTTTTATTGATATTTTGGAAATTGTAGCGTATAGCCTATAAAAGGCCAGTAAATAATTTTGAAGCCTTTTATACGCTACAATTTCCAAAATATCAATAAAAACATGAAATGATCCACAAAGCTTTGTAAATTATATATCAAAATGTTGCCAAAGACGAGATAAACACGAATATAACAATTACATTTACAAATGATATAAACAACGGACAAGAAAACAGCGGACAAAGACCACTAGACTTCACTTAGTAACATTGAGATTGACCGTTAGAAACGTGTATATGTTTCAACGGGAAAACAATTACCGGAAATTAAAGCGCTGAAACGGTAAATCGAAATCCGCAGTAAATGCTGGCAGTTTTAATTTTTAAACAACAGTAACAAACTACAAAATCACACTAAAATGATAGTTTTTCGTGTTAAAAAGACATTTGGATATATTTAAGAATTTCACGGAAAGTACTTCCCAAAAATTTCCAAGCCACCTGAACCGAAAAAGTCTCAGAGGATAAATTTAATTCCATGAAAATACGATGATGATTAATCATTAATGTTATAAGCAGGATATTTATTATAGTTTAGGACCGAAAATCGGGCTGGAGCAAGCGTTCTTTTGATTTGGCAAACGGAGCACGACAAATTGCAAATTTCGCATGGTTCCCGGTTGCGGAAACAACTACAAAATTCTCCAAATCTTTCTCTCACTTTCATTTGATCTCATCTGTGGGTCGGCCTCAACGGTCTTTGATTTGTGCTTCTCAAATTCATTAATAATTCATGAGTAATTCAGCCAATGATAATCACCTATTTGATCACAAGATGCCATTTGGATACTTGATGAAAGTCACTAGTGTTTTCATCAAATATCTTAATTACGCATGCAAAATTACTTGAATAGCATTCCTAATTACGTTATGCTTGGTTAAGAATTCTATTCAAATCGGCAAACGAAAACATTCTGTTACGTCTCGATTCATTTGAGAAGCCATATAAACAACGAGAGCGAGTGTTTCACCGGGATATCCAAACACTCGAAAACAATGTATGAAAACACTCGCGCTTCGCGCTCGTGTTCTCATACATTGTTTTCTCGTGTTTGGATATCCCGGTGAAACACTCGCTCTCGTTGTTCATATATTACTTCCCACATTAAGACGCCGCACTGTGCATCTATAACTGAACAGACAACGGCAAAATCTTATCTATTGTTAAATATAGTTTACATGCATAGTTTATACAAACAAATGTTTTACAGTAAAGATGCTCAGGAAATTGCAAATGCCTTGAGTAACGAGTTGGGTTATGTGAATCAGTGTCGTTTTTATTTGGTACTAGCTAGATTAATGGAGGCCAATAAGTTTGTAGTGTGCATGGTGATTGTGTTCTTAAACGAGTCTTTGACTTTGAATATATAAGTGCATGCAGTTACACTAGAGCTGAAAAATATAAGGAGAATTTTAACGTTTCGTTTCGAGCGAAGGTCCTTCGTCTGCAAAGATGAGCTGAACGAATTATTACGAGCTTTAACAATAGTATCTATATAATAGAGCATTCGAATACCCAGGTATGAAACCCTATAAAAAGTAGACGTAAAGGTCATGTTCATATTTTAAAATAGGAGGCATTTGTAAGAGAAAAACAAGGCAGATTGAGTATTATTGGATGTTTGGTGTACATGCATGGCCTCTATTGAAAACAGATTTATTTGTAAATCAGTCTGAAAGAGCTATATTCTATATCTATCTGTCTTTGTATATGTGCCAGATGAACCGATAATTCGAGGAACAAAGCCCATGGCAAACATGCGGTTGTTCCAAGAACTCTCCAAGAACTAGCTCTGGTGTTGACTGTCTTCATTTCTCGGTATTACGATGCAAAATTAGTTTCGTTTCTGCATGCACGCTCTGTGCAATCACCTGCCTTTAGCATATATACGCTATAAAGTCAATAAGGGGAATAAGTGCATGATTTATACTTGAAAAATATAAGGAGAATTTCGACGTTTCGTTTTGAGCGAAGCTTCGTCTGCAAGAAGAGCTGAACGAATTATTCAGGGGCGAATCTAGGATTTTTCGTACTTCAGTCAAATTTTTTTTTGGTGGACAGGGCGTTATCAGCGCTGGGCGTGGTCTCGACTGGGCGTGGTCGACTCCAGGCGTGGGGGGGGGGGTGGGCGCTAAATATTTTTTATGCTGATAGTCCGCCACCGGATTTTTAGAATTTTCCGTATATAAAATGCGATTTGCCCCCCCCCCCCCACACACACCTATTAACCTAAATCCTAATTAACCAAATTATGAAACATATTTAGATTGGATTAATAAACTCAAACGAACATTTGATGTTAAGTCAAAGATGTTAAGTCAAATATTAATAAACTAAACCCTTACAATTAATATTTATTTATTTATTTAACTTCGCAATTATCATGCATTCATGGCAGGGTCACCACAACAGTATATGTTACCAATTACTGTGGGCCCTTTAATTTTAAATAGATAATAAACACAACGAAAACTTCGATTTACCTGATCAAAGTCATCACACGAATTGAAGCCAAGCAAACAAATTCCTCGAAGTTTTCGTTGTATTGTATTTCACAAACATACTTAATTAGCTGCTTGCAAATTTTATAAAACATATAACAATTCATAGAATATCAAATAGCTATTGAAACATAATAAACAAGGCTAGGAAGACCTGACAACTTCGAAAAATAGATCAAAACAGTAAAGAACCTGGACGTGCACAAATTGACACAAATCTATCCAAATTTAGACAGAACATAAAATAAAGTCTATACTGTGGTTTATATATATTGAACACAAAATATACTATTAATAAATTAGTAACATCAGAATGACTACCAGTCAATGAGCTTTTCAAGCTACCTAATAAAATATTTCACATCATCATGTTACATCAGACCATAGTTAGACCAATGCGGTCTAACAAGCCATGTCGATAGGCTATGGATAAACCAATACACGTATACGCGTTAATAACGCGTACATGTGTGATATAAATAAAACTTCACTAACACGAGAATCAACAAATGCTTACAATGTAGACATTGAATATTAACATATTTTAGCTTTTTGATGCGAGAATTATGCTAATACAGCAATGCATGCAGCTAGCGAATATATTAAAATATCATATGTCAGACAATCATTAACAACACCGATGGCTTGGTACTCCGGTTTATAAACCTTTAATGTGAACTGAAGATACATCACTCTAAAACCATAATTTATCTATCTACCTTATTGCAGTGCAAGCTTTGTCTTTCTCTAGCAGTAGCTCTCTCAGCCTCTCTGCGCCAAAATTTCTAGCGAGGCTTCTGCTTGTGTTGTCGCTGGCGCCACTCAGTGGCTTGTAAACAAAATTCGTCCGTGAGGCATCGATATTCTTTTCAAGCTCCGTATACAAACGTACGTTGTATAGAGATTCAAAATCGTTTGCCGCAATCGCAAACTGAACATTGTCGAAAATGTTTCCAGATATCGCTGGTAGGCCTAGAAATCGCTCGTAATAGTAAACGTTCGAAATGTTAAACTCAGTGGTAAACACAATATTGCCGTGTTGACGAATACCTCACGCTGCGAATCCGTCGAAAATATAAGCCAATGACAGTGCAGAATTTTTTTTAAATGGTTCAATCAGAAGGCTCATACAGAGCCCCTGAATCTGCAAATCAGTCAGGCCTCCCCACAGATCCGTCGCAAATGGCCGTAGCCATGGAAATGAGCGTGTTAGCCAATCAGATAGCCAGATTTAACCCCCGAATCCGTCAACTTTCATGCGTAAGACCGCTGTTCGTGACTGACTAACATTACTTTGCCGAAGCTCTGCCGCAGCATGAAATGTATAACTGGACTACCGGTACGATTCAAAATTTTAGTAACTCGATCTACTGGCCACTATAGATAGTTGGAGTCAAATTTTGGGAGCGGGCAATTTTTACTTCAGTCGCGCGACTGATTTGACGACCCCTAGATCCGCCCCTGGAATTATTACGAGATATAACAATAGTACAAGGCTGGGTTGACTACAAAATTTTTGTAGTTCGCTATAACTGCAGCTACTTTAAAAATATGTAGTCAGCTACAACTACTGCTACTTTTGAACAAAGGTAGTTCGCTACTGACTACAGCTACTGCTTAAAAAATGTGGCTAGCAAACTATTTCGCTATTTCGCTACGCTATATTTTTTAGTTTTACTGTATTTGGAGCATCTACTAACTCAGCTGAAATGTAACCTATAACAAATCGACTTACGAGTATAGCAACAGTAAACACAAAGCAGCATTTTTGTAAAGACTACAGTGTTCAAGAGTGCAATTGACTATTGAGGATTGATGTTAAGTAAACCGTGTCTCAATATCATGCTATTCTATCAAGTTGCTAACAATTTTAAAAAGTAGCGAATAGCGATTTGCTGTTTGAAAAGTAGTCAACTACTTGGCCACTTTTAGGCAAAATGTAGTTCGCTATAACTACAGCTACCCGCTACTGTTTTAATAAAGCTAGTAGTCAAAAACTACTGGCTACTTGAAAATTGTAGTTCGCTACAGTAGCGAACGACAACTACTTCGCTACTACCCACCTTTGCAATAGTACCTATAATAGAGCATTAAAATACCCCAGGTATGAGATCCTATAAAGAGTAGGCGTAAAGATCATGTTTATATTTTAAAATAGGAGGCATGTAAGAGAAGAACAATTGGCAGATTGAGTATCATATTGGATGTTTGGTTTACATAATCTCTATTGAAAACAGATTTATTTGTAAATTCTGAAAGAGCTGATGAACCGATAATTCGGGGAACAAAGCCCATGGCAAACATGCGGTTGTTCCAAGAACTCTCCAAGAATCGGTTGACCGTCTTCATTTCTCGGTATTTCGATACAAAATTAGTTTTGTTTTTGCATGCACGCTTTGTCCAATCACCTGCATGCCTTTAACATATACACTATATAAAGTCAAACCCGTCATATATTTTCTATAGTTAATAAAATCGCTGCATTCATGCATTACGTTTCTTAATAATTGATATCCGGCTTGGCGTTCATATCTGAAGATCAAAGTAAAGGCGTAGTCATCTTCTAACATCTGTGGATCTCGAGTTTCAGTTGATATATATATTTAACTAAGAATTAAGATAACATAGGTAAGTCTTAATATAATTTAACAGTATAAACGTAAACTTAATATAATTTTATTGTTTGTTCGAAGCGCTCATTTATACCTAGTCATGAGCGTAAACATGCTGTTTAACTATACAATGCCCAAATGCATGTATATTTGAATTGAATTGAATTGAATTGATTTAATAACTACTGACTTTGTAACCCAAAAAGGTTAAATTACACCAGTATTACATAAATTAAGAGGATAAGTTAAAATTACATAATAATTACATATTTAAGATTATTTACATTTCTAAAAACTTATTTACTGTTAATCTTTAATATACTTTGAGGTAAAAACGAATTCTTAAATCGTTCGGTTCTGCAAACATAATTATGATATTTACATATCGGTCTTAGATCATATCCAGATAAAACTGTTTGTGGTAAAAGATCTTTGAGATTTTCATTGTCAATATTCTTCTCAAAGAAATGTTCGCATAATTTTTTTCGTCGATCTCTCAGTGACGTGATGTTAGTCGTGATCAGCGCTTCGTCGTACTTTTGCGATGGGAGGATTATTCTCAACGCGCGTTTTTGTATTTTTTCAATATCGTCACATAAATATTGTTGGATATTGTAATGCCAGACCTGGCATGCGTACTCTAAAACAGGCCTAATAATGGTAGTATATACAGTAATTAACGTGTCAATACACGCGTTGGACCTTTTTAACAGTCTTAGCATATAGAGCCTCTTGCTAGCTTTTTTAACTATGTTATTTATATGTTCATTCCACTTCATGTTATCTTGAACTGTGAGCCCAAGGATACGGGAAGATTTCTCTCGTTCAATATTAACTTTATCGACTGTTAAAGGGGGAAAGCAATGCTTCTTTTTTGCAAAATCAATAACCAGTTCTTTGCATTTTCCAATGTTTAATTTCATATTATTACTCGTAGTCCAATTATTGATGTAATTAACCAGTTCTTGAAGGTTGCTGTTACAATCTGGGCCAATGGTTTCGGTAGTGGTGGTGTCGTCAACGTATTTCCATCGGTCTTTCCAATCGGCGAGGAGATCATTTATCATGATTAGGAAGAGGATTGGGCCTAAAACAGTTCCCTGGGGTACTCCACCGTTGAGGATTTGCCATTCTGACACACAATGGGGCATTCTGACCCGTTGGCTTCGTTGAGTAAGAAAACTTCTTATCCAGTTTGTTATTAATGATGGAACGTCCATATCAGATAATTTACTGAGGAGGATGTTATGATCAATATGATCAAAAGCTTTGGAGAAGTCTAATAAAAAAATTCTCACAGCGTTTTTCGGCACATCAGTTTCGTTTAATAAGTGATGGAGAAGGCTCAATAACGCATGTGTTGTTGAAGAGTTTTTAGAGATCCAAATTGCCGTTTATCGATCTTCTCACCAATCAACTCCATCAGCCAGTCTGCGACAAAACGTTCACACGTTTTTGACAAAGTGGCAGTAAGCGAGATGGGACGCAAGTCTTTAGTAATGTCCCTCAGCACCTTATTTTTAGGTACAGGGATGACGTCGGCTTTCCATACCGCGGGAACAGACGCCTGTTGAAGGGAGGCGTTGAAGATTGAAGTAACAGGGGAAGACAGCAGGGGCGCATAATCTTTTAGGACCCAATTCGGTATTTCATCTGGACCAGCCGCTTTCGAGGATGATATTGAAGATAATTTATAATAAATGTCTTCTTCCCTAATAATGTACTCGGTTGGAATGGTAGTACAATCGCTTTGTAATTGGCTATCGGGGAAAGGGATAGGACTAAGGGGAGGAATATCTCGAGTAACGGATACAAAAGCCTCGTTAATTTTTTCAGCAAGTTGCTTTCCAGAGACGACTTGCTCTCCTAGGACAATACTTGAAAAAGATTTCTTCTTAGGGTAGCCAGCTATTTGTTTTACGGTGTCCCACCATTTCTTAGGATCAGGGTTACGTTTCAATTGTTTCAATTTATGTTCTAAGAATGCAGATTTAAGGTACTTACTTTCTCGATTGGCACGATTACGTAGTCGCCGGTACAATTTGTCATTTTTCTGAAAAAATGCCTTCTGTCTGCTTTTAATAAGTTCCTTGTATGAAGGTGTTATCCAAGGCTTATCTCGGTCGTGCATTTTAACTACTTTACATGGAAGGAAGTGGTCCAAGCCGGTATGAATAACATCCTGAAAAATTTCCAGTTTTTGTTCGCACAGTGCAGTACGATACAGGTTAGTCCAATTATAGTTCGTTAGCCATCTTCCAAATGCAACTTTGGCACCTCTGTTACCGGGTCTAATGTTTATTTTCTTGCATCCGTTCAATGATTTACATTTTTTTAAAATGCATAAAACGGAATTATGGTCGCTGAGTCCGATGGGTGCGATCACCTTAGGAGGGTCACATGTGTCTGACATAGTAGTAAGAATAAGATCAAGGACAGCATCTTTCCTGGTTGGTTGTTTTACGATTTGTTTCAAAGTAAAATGTCTTAATAAAGATGAGACAGGACATCTGTTAAAATCTCCGAGTAAAAATATACCTGCATTTGGGTACTTACTGAGAGCGAGGTCAAGTGTTGAGCTGAGGTGATCTATAAACGCGGCGTTGTCGCTGGATGGAGATTTATAGGCCACACAGACGATCAAACACGAGAAGCCTCGATTAAGTTTATAAGGTCGTACATAGATCCATAAGGTTTCAAAATTGATGTCATTAAATTCTGTTAGAATTTTGAACGGGATGTCTGAGTTAATAAAAGCACAAACTCCACCGCCAAGTTTATCAATTCGATCACATCTTGCTATTGAATACCCGCGAATACAAACTGCTGCATCGTCGATTTTCTCATTTAACCATGTTTCGGTTATGAAGGCCATACTCACATCATATTGGTCAAGTATAATTTTTAATTCATCTACCTTTGGTAAAAGTGATCTTGTATTTGAGAGAAGGAATGTCAGTAAATTACTTTGGGCGCACTTTGGGCTTTGATATAGAGACGTGCTTTGATATAGGGATGGATTCTTGATTGGAATTTCAATTAGATTACGCGTTCCGCTACGGTTTCGTTTGCTAGTATTAGGAATATGTTCATTATAACACGGAGCGCTAGACTGCTGACCTTCGAATTCATGGTAAGATGTAATTCTTACTGGTATAGTGTTTCGTTCTGGTGTGATTATAGTGTTGTTACTAGCTGCGACAGGGATCTCCAAGTTTATTGCAATGTGCGACGGACAAACTCCAGGTAATTCAACCAGTCTGCCTGCTGGCTGAATCGCGACCGAAAAAACGTATGCCGGTTCATCTTTCCTGTTTCATTCCTTTGAGTCTGGCGTAAGCGAGGCGCATGTGTCGAGTAATTAACAAGTAGGGGCAACCGTCCTATCCAATCAAGGGGTTCGGCCCCACTTCGAGATGTATGCATGGGGTTACTAACTGTCGCGTTAAGCGTTTCAACCAGAGGTAGGCGGTCCAACCATTTCAAAGATCCGGTCCCACTTGGTGCCGGCTGACTTTCGCCAGTATTAGCACAACTAAGGTTTGAAATATGTTGTACATTCTGTTTATTTCTTGGTTTTGGCTTCACACAACTGACATTTGATTGTGGGCGAAAAACAGCTTGGGAATGTTGATGGGAATTACTTTGTTTTACAGGACTGACTAAGTTGTAATGATGAGCGTAATACTGCTTTGATTCATATTTAGCAGAACAAGCGCCTACGCTAAGGGGTCTGGTTGTGTTAGCAGTCGATCCAATTTTAATTACTTCAGGATTGGCCTTGGGAGTTTCTAATTTATGGTCGGAGGTGGATTTGCATACTTTATAATGATTCTGTTGACCTTTATTTATTCCTGGTGCACCTTCGATTTGCTGGGTAACGTGTTTGTTACAATTAGGGTAGGCCTGGAGCGTTAACTTGTTATTTGGCTTGTTACTGCTAACAGAACAAAACTGGGCTACTCCGGGAGGGTTGGTATTTTGTTGGCAGATTACGGTTGACCGTAATTGAGCACAAGACTGATTTGAACCATGTTTACATATGGGAATCGTAGCAGTACTATCAATCTTGGTTGAGTTAGCTGTAGGTCTAACATTAATTGATTCAGAATTTGTTATTGGGGCAGTATTATTCTCTGAAATGAAGTTACTTTTACTCTGATGGCTTTTGATTGAGTCTAGGTCGTGACGAATTTGCTCAATCGCTTGATTGTTAGACTGAACTTTGCTTAAAATATTTGATTCTGTGATTACGATGTTTAGTTTGAGACCTTCAATTTCGGTCGATAAACCACTAAGCGTGTATGTACACTGGTTTTCTGTCGCGTTTGTGGCATCAGCTATATTTAATCCGACATTGTTATGTACTTCGAAATCAGTTTGGGTAGTGGAATCGAGAAGATCCTTTCTGGCGAGAATTGCAGAAAATTCATTTAGTAATCTAGTTGTAGAATAACAAAGCTTGTTTACAATCACAAATACACCGTCAATTTTATCCTTAATCGCTTTTATTTCAGCTATAGACTGGCTTGGGCATTCACTAGAATTAGTAATTTTGCCAATGTCACGCGATTCTCCTGTCGATGATTTTGGCTCGTCCGGTATTTTATGTGTAGTATCGCTTGGCGTGTTCAGAATACTTATCAATAATTTCTTTAAGGATTCACCGTCTTTCCCGCTGAACAGCAAAGAATTTTGCTTACCTGGGTGCCAAGTCATTGTCAGATCTAGGTCATTGCTTACAAACTGTTTAGATTTGCCACCGGGCGACCTCCAGCAACCAACCAAACCGACAACATTTTCGGTAAAATTCTTCAGAGATATCAGATCATTTGACCACTTTATACGTGTACCATCATAGACTAAGTGTGTATTAATGTTTAGCAATTTTATTGATGGTATATCAACACGATCAAGACTAAAATTCCTTACTGTAGGCGAGTTTAAAATTTCGCTGCCGTCCGCCATTGTTCGATTTTCAAGTCTGAAAAACGTTATTTCATGCATTTAAACACGTTCAGGGTACAATTGCACACCACATTTAGCCATTGTATTCAGCAAGCTCCCCAGTAGCGACATAGCGTATAGGTCGTTCCTTAGTCTGCGAGCAGGCTGTCAAGGTGAAATGAGAGCCTGTACTGATAGCATAATATTTTGAATATCTGCGTCTCGAATTTGGACGCGAATGGTGCTATAATTTATATGTTCCGCTGAGCTCTATAATATATATGTCAACTTTTGAAGCACTATGCATAAAAAACGCATTAACTGATCAAATTGGTCTTGGCCATCTTATGTCAAAGCACGAAATGTTCTGTTTTGGGAAAACAGTATTTAAAACATTTAAATATGCTTAAATATCTTATAATAAAAACAGTATAAACTGTACGGACTAAATTTAATTGCTGTAAAATCTAAAGCTGTAAATAACACCATATAAGGATAGAAATTTCATATTTGGAAAAACGAACGTTACGGGGTAGATATTCAAAATTGTATGTCGTCAGTGCAGGCTCTCATTTCACCTTAAGAGTCTCCTCGCAGGCTAGTCGTTTCTAGGTATATGCTGCATCATTTGTTTCTATTTGCAATAATAAGGTATTCTGATATACAGGATGTATCAGAAAAAAGTATAGACAATTTTGAAACGGCTCTTAATTTCACAAATCAGTTCATGTCATAAAACTGATATTTTTTGATAAATGTAGAATAAACAAAAAAATTTCGTAAATATAAATTTTCCAGAGCAGGGGTACGTCTGTTTTTTAGGGGATAGTCTATATCGCGCGGGTCGCGAGTCACTAGAAATGGCGCGGGTCCAGCAAAAATAGCGCGGGTCGAACGAAAATGGCGCGAGTGACAAGTTCCGAGGCGCGAGTAAGAATATTGTCTCAAATATTGTCTCATTCTGTAGAAACTCTGCGAGCTTTAAACTTAAACTAACAGACATAGATTAACTTAATTAAGTAAATCACGTTTGGAGGCGTCAGGGCCGTAGCTAGACACGATAATTGGGGGTGTATATTCATAATAAAGCAATCAATTTCAAAGAAATCAGTCGGGCATAACGCGAAATACCCCCCCCCCCCAATTAGCGTTCTAGCTACGGCCTTGGGAGGCGTTATACTCAGCATACTTTCAAACACAAAGAGAGTGGACAGTTGGAATATTTGGACAGAGTCTGTCACTGTGACACTGTCAGTATATTTTTATTATTATACTATTAAATACTATTTTGTTAATTACGGTAAAAAGATAATTAATCTAAATTCTCAATATAATTTTGGTTAGAAAATCCCCCACAATATTTTTAGATTTTTTTACGGCTTGAGAATTATAGTTGTTTATACCAGTAATCAGTATCAAAATTTAATAATTTATGAATTGCCTGATTTCATTCACGTATCTTGACATTTTTATTGATTTAAATTAATTAATTATATATGATCAGTTTGACATATCTCAATCAGTTGCCAGGACTGCTATTTTAGTCGGCATGGTCGGCAAAACTATACAGGAGGTGGGGGTCAGTCGGTTGAAATTACCTTAAAATTCCTTTCAACATGAAAATGGAATTCCTTCCTGTTCCTTCCTGGAAAAATATCTGAGGGGGCGGCCCTGAGACAAACTAGTGCATTCATTGCAAACATGCATGTATATGTTATTTACCGGCTGCGAGGTCCATACTGAAAAAAAAGTTTCCCGAAGTCTCAGAAGCGGCCTGAGGCCGAAGGCCGAGGGACGCTTCTGAGCCCGAGGAAAAATATTTTGTCAGTACGGACCGACCTAAACGGTAAATAACGTGTTTATTTTTTTATTTTCATGATTAACCGATTTATGCTGTAAAATACGTGCTAAATGGATATAGGTGCGGAAATTTGCATGGGAAAACAACGAACTTTACTACGAAGGTAAAGGAAATGTTGTTGATATAATTTATTTAAGCAATGGTTTCTGATTGCCTAACAGCCAACTGTGAAATTGTCTTATCAACTCAAAGGCTAACCAAATATGGATTTTTCACATTCACAATAGCAAAATGACGTCAAAGAGTCAATATGAAAAAAATTTGGACGCATTTGCGCCATATTACTATGACGACGAGAATCATATTGACTCGCTGACGCCATTGATAGACAGGTTCAGATTCAACTTCCACTACCACTACCGCTACCTTTGACGGCTCCATTGGTAGCGGTCGCGACGGACTGTTTAGACCTGTTCAGATTATACGTCTCCCGACGACCATAAATCGCTTTGTTACAGTCCCAAAACAAAAACATGCGACGATTTCCTCACGCTCTTGCAGTTACTGCGCATGCGTAGCACATTTAAGGTAGCGGTAGTGGAAGTCAAATCTGAACCTGTCTGATATGACGACGACGACGGTTGCCAAAGGACTAGAGAATAGACCTTTATAAAAAGGTTGACGTCAGCAGGCTTGTGACGTAGTTTGCGGAGAAAATCCCGAAATCTCATAGTTGTTTACTTGTCTTGAGTTTTTTAATAGCCAAAAGAAACCAGTATTATGGTTTGAAGTAAATTTTCTATATAATGCGATTTCTTGATTTCTAACGTGATTTCTGACCTGATTTCATGATTTCTAACCCGATTTCCTGAGTTTTGTGAGTTACCAATGTCATATAAGACTGTGGGCTCAATAATAACGAAGTTTTAGTGATTTCTGATTTCAAAATTCACTAATTTCTCTCGTGATTTCCTGATTTCGGGTTTGATTTGTGTTGATTTCTGAGTCGAGTGTACGAGATTTCAGCCGTGTCGGACCCCTCGGTTTACATTTTTCGTTGTTAAAAAGTATCATTTTTCTTTCTTGTTTCTCAAATTCATCAGTCTAATCATCAGAATGGCCCCAATCAAGCTGTAGACAGCAATACACAGGTTCAGTGATCGTGCAAAGAGGTACAAAAGTAAACTTAGACTCTGAGTACATCTTGTACACAATGACTCGTAAGACTAATAAGTCTATTATTTTTATCGAAATATTTCACAGAAAGGACATACCTTGGTCAAAAATTGGCAAGGATATTGAAAAAGCTACCAAAAATAACTTAAAATGGCTGAAGTGTAGAGATTTAAAAGTTTAAAGTGCCCCTGACACAAAAAATTTTATTCAGTCTATTGAAAGTACTCATTTAGTATAGTGTTCTAACGAAAGAATTTTTCGATTTCATCAAAACGAAAAAATTTTAGAGCCGTTTGAACACGCAAAATTTGGGCTTTTGGTTGGCAGGCGTCCGTGTTCGAAGGAAACTGGAACGAGCGGTTTTTGTTACGTCACGCAAGTGAGTCGGCGTATATTCTATTATTCGACTATACTAGTACTATTAACTCACGGCGGATATATAGGTAGGTTTCTGATCGAAAAAGATATGCCTTTTTACTGTGTTGCAGCTAACTGTACCAATAAAGCATGTTTAAAAGATGGAATAAGTCTACGCACTATCCCATACTTCAATGACGAACACGCGGAAGCTAAAAGACGAAGAAAAGTATGGGTTGATTTTGTATGCGCAAAGCGTTTGTTTGTGCCGTTAAAGACTTCGACTGTATGCTCGAATAATTGTAGAACAGCGGATTACTAGAGGCTATTTTTTTCGTTGCCGGGGCTCGGCAAGCCTAACTATCTGAAACTAATAAAGACTGACGATGATTTGCTTTGTTTTGATTATTCAATTTGTAATTGTATTTCGGTTTTGCGGGCCAGCTAAAAATATAAATATTTTGTAATACCGAAATAAAAGATGCAAATCTGAAGACACAAGCTTGAAAATAACACTCTAAATAGTGTTTTGGATTCCGGTTCGAATAAGACTATTACGAAAAAGATATGTCCAAAGGGACCGAAGTTATGGTCGGCTAAAGGTATGGCTACTTTACATTGTTTGAGACTAATTGAGTAATATAATGAATTATGATACCGCTTGACCTCTCAAAGGTCATAAATAGCTATTTGACTACAATTTGACTAAAACTATATTTGACTAAAACTATCATTAGAAATAAGGAGATTTTGTTTCACTGAATCGAATGGTAATAATTTTGTCTTCATAGCATGCACCGAACCGGAGATATGAACCTTGCAAAGTCATAGAACGTCTCAGTTAGTAGGAAGCTTATTAAAGATGCGCCAAATCTGAGACATGGCGCGACTAAAAAACAATCGCTAATATAAATGGGAGACTAGTTTTACTTTGTTTTTCTCGTGTCCCTGACTTTGTTTACCAACAACAGTTTTTATCCGTGAAGTGAAACTGTGATAAGAGCGGCAGTTTTTCGTCACGTCCGCGTCGCAGATTTGGTAATATTAATGATACCACTAGAGACCTGACGAGATGCTACAAGATCAGCATCTTCCAATACAACATATTAACCAGGTATAAAATTCGCTCCGGAATCATCGGACTGATTCTGTTGATTCTGTTGACATGATACTTTATAGAACTTAGAATATAAAAAGTTAAACACCTCGGCGATCAAAACCTTCGAGCTGATTAAAACAGATAACTTAACAGACCATCAAGACTCGACTCACTTGCGTGACGTCAGAATAAATGCTAGTGCCAGACTTCTGTCGCCGACGGCCATTAGCCAAAAATATTTGGATTCAAACGGCTCTAAAATTTTTTCGTTTTGGTGAAATCGAAAAATTCTTTCGCTAGAACACTATACTAAATGAATACTTTCAATAGACTGAAAATAATTTTTGTGTCAGAGGCACTCAAACGAAAGCGGAGCTGTTTACAAATACTATACTATAGGGTTTATATAGGGTTCTGTACTTCGGTATAAACTTTTATATATCAGTTATAAACCGACTTTCGAGGTTTATAACTAACTTATATCACATTTGTGGAGGTTTTCTAACATATTTTGTCATTTTCAAAAAATTTTAATGAAAAATTCTCGCGTTTTGTCTACAAGTTTAATCTAATCATTTATTCAAGGTATATAAGCTAGTTATAAACCTCGGACGATCAAAGAAAACCGACACAAATGAGATATAATCATAGTTAAACGTCAATTTGTGGCTTGCAACTTCAGATAAACAGCAGTGGACTTACATTACCTTTTTCCCTAAATCTTTTTGATAGAAACTTAATTGGTACTTATTTAAATATATTATCACTGGTTTGGTGTAAAATAGTTAATATTTTCTGACCGAAATAATAATTTGAAATGTGCCTACCTCCTGCAAATGGACGTATTTGGCTAAGTTCTCCACTTTACTCCGCTGTTTATCGCCGATCTCGTCGACATCCTTCCAAAAATGTGTATCATCTCACATATAATGGTATCAAGAACATTTTAAACAAGTTTCAACTTGGTTTCAAGTAGATCATAGCTGTTTAACCATCAACAAGGTAAATCCACAACTTTGTCCAAATTCGGCGCCATTTTGCCATCCCGTGTAGGTTGCCAACAATTCGGCCTCGTTATTCTTGCAGAATTTTATCACCCTGCAAAATGTTGCTTACGAATCCTTCAAAACATTTCGTACAAATCCCGCGTGGTTTAGTAACAGGGACGTGACAGGGGGGTGGAGACTTGAAAAATGAAAGCAAAGCCCACACAGTATGGTAAAACCAACAACCTACATCTAATTTGTATGACTTGTTCATATTAATAAATAATAATATGTATATATTTGTCGCTACAAGAAATAAAACAAACGTTTGTATGATTGTATTTAGCTTTTAGTCTATTTCACGCAGCCTTCTTCTATCTTCGTGAAATAATTCACACACCCCCTGTCACGTCCCTGTTACTTTGTCACGCGAGATTTGTACGGAATGTTTTGACTCGTGAGCAACATTTTACAGGGTGATAAAATGCCGCATTTCTTATATTTGTTTAGATTTTTTAGTTTCGTACCGTTATAAAGGGTTAAATTTATTATTAGTGGAATGGAAATGGTTTGGATGGAAGAGTAACAACGCCGAATTGTTGACAACCGACACGGGATGACAAAATGTCGCCGAATTTGGACAAAGTTGTGGATTTGCCTTGTCGATGGTTAAACAGCTATGATCTACTTGAAACCAAGTTGAAATTTGTTTAAAATGTTCTTGATACCATTATGTGTGTGATGATATACATTTTTGGAAAGATGTCGACGAGATCGCCGATAAACAGCGGAGCTAGTAAAGTGGAGAACTTGGCCAAATACATCCATTTGCAGGAGGTAGGCACATTTCAAATTATTATTTCGGTCAGAAAATATTAACTATTTACACCAAACAAGTGATAATATATTTAAATAAGTACCAATTATGTTTCTGATATTTGTTGTGTTGGTGCAATGTACTCAGGTGAATAAGATGCTTGTGTGATGTTACTCTGAGTAACATCACAGAAGCAAAATTATGTTTCTGTAAAAGATTTAGGGAAAAAGGTAATGTAAGTCCACTGCTGTTTATCTGAAGTTGCAAGCCACGAATTGACGTTTAATAATGATTATTGCGTGGTCATTTTCTTGTGAAATATTAGTGCTAGGCATTTCACACTTACCAATGACCACCCCCAAAAGTACCATCTCTGAACCACATAAGCACCTCAGAATAGCCAAAGCTTTTATGGTTTGGTAGATAGCAGTATGGCGAAAGCGTCGTTTTTGGGTGTGGTCAGTTTCGGACGTTTCTCCCCGGATTGGGGTTCGGACAGCGTTACCAAATTGACCGTCATGGTCAACTTGCCCTAAAACAGTTGAGATTATCTGTCCTAAATGAAATGCATACAAACTCATATACAGGTCCTAGACTATATACACGATTGATAAAAAGCTACTTGTCACGTATGTTCACTTCAACTATATCGATAAAAACAATAGACTTATGTCTAAGTTCACTTATGTACCTCTTTGCACGATCGCTGAACCTGTGTATTGCAGTCTCCAGCTTCATTGGGGCCATTCTGATGATTTATAGACTGATGAATTTGAGTTCGCTAAATGTTGACAGTAAAATAATGTAAAATCTAATATAAAAACAAATAAAATTTAAACTACGACGAATATGAAAACTCATTTGGCCTATATATAGAAAAATTTACTTCAAACTTACCATAATACTCGCTTCTTTTGGGTTTAAAAAAACTCAAAACAGTTAAGTAAACAACTCTGAGCTTTCGGGATTTTCTCCGCAAACTACGTCAGAAGCCTGCTGACGTCAACCTTTTTATAAAGGTCTATTGTTTTTTTTCTTAATACAAATAAAATACAATTGGCTTCCGATTGTTTTAAATTTTTTAAATAAATAATAAAACAATTATATTAATTCGGTTTTCGCACAATATGAAGAATTATCAAGCCCTCAGTTTGCCGTTATCAACCTCAGCTTTCGGCTTCGGTTGATAATGGCAAAATTTGGGCTTGATAATTCTTCATATCGTGCTCAACCTCATTCAATAATTGTTAAATATTGATAATAATTTAGAATGATAATATTGGCATTATTAACCTGCTCACATGATTTAAAAAGATTAACGACCATGCCCATGCAACGTTTTATAAACGAATGTTTGGCTGCATGCGAATACACAATGCAACAACATGTAAAAAGTTTTAAAACAAGTCAGAAAACAATTGAAAACCTTTAATCCGAATCAGAGTCGTCGCTATTAAATAAGGACTCGTCCGCTTTTTGCTTGTTGTTGGCTGATTGTTGTCGGTACTTTCCTCGCTTGTCACGTACTGGATATTGAAATTACAACCTTGATTTTCCCAATGGACGCTCCAGAAAACAGCGCAGAAACCTGTGAATTTACAGCTTATTTGGCGTCGTAATTCATTACACGATTACTCATGGTAATATACTGAGTATTCGGAGTATTTTGGAGCACGGAATCGCTGTTGTTTGGCGATGGGGTGTCGATGACCTGCTCAAAACATTTGACATTTTTCGTTGATGATCGCGAGAAGCCGATTTGTAAGACTTTTAAGGTTTTTTTGGCCACTCAACTGAGTTACGTGATTGGTGCGGATATCTGCATCCGTCAACTGGGAAACACAAGTTTTTCTAACGCTGTGGTTGGTGATGTTGCCTTCGATACCTGGATCTGGTCGACGTCTCATAAATTAACTCCTGGTAAAATCTTACACGACAACGTTCGCAGTTTGTTGCTTCTGCAGTGTGATTAAATGCTTGTTGCTGGCCATTTCCATTGCGTGTTTTTGACCCTCGTTCATACTGCCAAACTAAAAACTGACCGCGCGCCGTTTGCTTCGTCTCCGCACAGTTTTACGTCGCCCCATTTTAGACGTCTACTTTCATCTCGTGCTCGAAACTCGAAATACGTTGCAGTGCTTCAGGATTGCTGTCACCAAACTCGCCAAGGCGGAAAAGTTGATCTTCTCAAGTTTCGCTCACCACCTCTTTTTTTTAGTTCAGAACACTTCTCTAGCTTTGTTAAACTCTTGATCTTTGAATACATTTGTCGGATAATTTTTATCATTAAGATAACGCTGAATGCTTCTGAAGAAACATGTCAAAGTGTTAGGTTCATACGCCGTGCCATTTTTCTTTTCTGCTTGCATAAAGAAACGACAAAGGTGAACGTTTAACTCTTCGGCCGGGATACTTCTCGTAGTTCGTTTTCGGATTCAAAGGTATCTTTTCCAGATATTTATGTCATATTTTGTTTTCTTCAGTGTGTTTTCAGGACGCTTTGATAAAATGAAATCTTGAATGTCGCTCGTAATTCCTCCGCTATTCGGATGGTCAATGTGGCTTGTTTGAGGCTGAAATTGGATTGTTTTCTACAAAGTACGTTCACCTTGTCTGGATAGTAAAATTTACTCTCGCTATGATAACGTACTATCATCTAAGTACATTTTGTTTTCTCCTTGAACAATTTACATGGCTTTTAAATCAATTTAAAAAATTTAAATAGCACTTTTTAGCGACAAACAAATTTGTCGCTAAAAAATAACACTTTTGGACCACGGTCAATATATAGTAAAAAGCCGCCCGCTGCTGCAGCCAATCAGATTGCAGGAAATCGTAAAATATCACTAGGCATGCACAATAATAATAAAAAAAATGAACAAGTGAACTACTGACACAAGTGAACTGTTAAATGTTTCTAACCAGAACAAAAACCTATGAAATATTGTGCAACACCCCACCCGTCGAAAATAGGGTAAAATATATTGAAGGCGAAAGGCAGCAAAATAGACAAGAGTTTGCGGCGAACCTGCTGCAAAATGATATACGCAACAGCATTTCAAAGAATTGGGCAGTAGGACGGACAGAGAAAAAAAGGGAACAACGCCAAAATCAGATCATATAATTAAATCAATAAAAATGTTATGATATGTGAATAAAATCAGGCAATTCATAAATTATTAAATTTTGATACTGATTACTGGCATAAACAACTATAATTTTTAAGCCGTAAAAAATCTAAGAATATTGTGGGGTTTTCTAAACAAAATTATACAGAGAATTTAGATTAATTATATTTTAATAGTACAATAAGGCCAAAAAACATACATGTAGGTTTCCTATTTCTTCTTGTAAAAACCTATCATATTGAGGGTAGGTCGGTTTTAACCTTTTTTTAAAGGACAATGGCACCGAAAATTTTTATTGGCTATTTCAATCCTACTTAACGACCTAACTATGAAAATATTATCATTTCGTTTTCAAACATTTTAGTCTACGCGTAAAATGCATGCAAACTTTGTATTTCGCCGCCATCTTGGAAATATTTTTTACAAAATTATCTCGAAAGTCAATGAACTTTGTGACGTTATTGGATGGGTAGCACCAAAACTACAAGAGAGAAATCTATTGCGTGCGTGTTATGTTAGCTAAAAATACGTCGTTTTGAGCGTTATACTGGCCAACACTCTTCACAAATAAAAACATATCGAGCGACTGGGAAAGCAAGGAATGGCGCGATTTACAATACAGGTAATTGATCATAAAATATTGCATTAGTATTTGTATTCTTACACTCGAATTTCTGCGTTTATTTAACACGGAGTAGGATATATACTATGAGAAATAGTGTTACAAACAAGTTACATACTTGGTAAAACTTTGCTGCCTTTTGTTTCGGCTTAAAATACACTACGCGTGGCAATACTCGAGGTGTTGTTTATAGTCATGAAATTGTGTTTACCCAGCCAATGACGTCAGATAATGTATTTTGTGGCATAAATTAGCATATGCGCTTATTTTCAAAATGACGGACAACGGTTGAAGTTTTTATCAAATTTTCTCAACAACTAAACGCGACAAACCGGCCAAAATGTGAAATTAAATATTCCGCAAGTATACCTAATAGATATAAGTAATAAAAATTTCTGGTGCCAATGTTCTTTAAAATTTTCCTGACAACCGGACGCCATTTTGTTTAGTTAGTCCTTCCACATACAAAGATAAATTTTCCTAATATTGCCTCAAATTTTCATTTTCCACAAACGTTTTCCTCTAAGTGGAAATAAAAAAGTTTAGGGTCAGGATTTCGGCGTTCAAAAGCTAGGTAGGGTCGGGAAACCGGAAACCCACAAAAATATACTGACTGTGATGGACTCTGTCGAAATATTCCAACAGTCCACTATCTTTGTGTTTAAAAATATAACGCTGAGTATAGCGCCTCCAAACCACAGAATAAGGACAAACAGAAGTGTAACTTCCATTACAAAACCGTAAGGCGCTTTTTACCGAAATAGCTGGCGGCCATGTTCTTAGCAAGTGCCCTAAAGAGAGGCATTCACCCCCCTGGAATATTAAATTTTCAATATATTTTCAGGGGGGTGACTGCCTCTCTTTAGGGCACTTGCTAAGAACATGGCGGACTGAAAAAATCCCTTACGCACTTTTAATAAGAAGATACACTTCTGTATGTCTTTATTCTGTGTCCAAACGTTACGTTAATCGATGTCTGTTAGTTTAAGTTTAAAGCTAAAAAAATAATCTCAAACAGCTGCTGAAACTTTCATTTTTCGATACCAACCAATGCCTTTCACGTATGCTTAATTAATTCATACATTTACCTAATTTGCGTATCGTTACGTTATTGTAAAAAGTAAAAAAAAGGTGCTAGAAATGGAAAGTCTCAGAAGTTATTTAAAAAACTTAAAATTGAGCAAATGTTCTAATATTTGGACCACTATAATAAAACACATAACAAACATCTACATTAAAAAGTACCCAAGCAATCTATATTTATGAAAATTTCAAGACATGAACGGATTTGTGAAATTGAAAGCCATTTTAAAATTGTCTACTTTTTTCTGATACACCCTGTAGAGTTAAATAGACAAATGCCATAAAAAATAGTGTCTGCATGTACAAATATTGAAAATGCCGAAAAAGCAGTAACTGAAATCAGAGTTTGTCGGTCAACTAAGTCAAATCCGAGCAACCAGTGGCGTAACGCTATACAGGGGGCCCCGGTTCAAAATTTTCGAAGACTCCCTAGTAGAAGTGCCAAAGGGACGAGTCGAGCGCCGTATATGCACGAGTTTATTCTACGGGGTCCAGGGCATGCTCATCCGCAAAATTTTGAATCTAGACTCTCTGAAATGCCATTTCCTGGATTTGGGGAGAGATTTTACAGAATTCTGATGGTCAGAAAACGACATTGTAGCATATCAGAGGCCCTGGCCAATGTTTTTGCTCTATCGCCTAAGCCTGGCGGCCCCATTTGGCCCAATGGGGTTGCGAGTCAAATGTCCGAGCAACATTTTTAGCGGTTTTTGTAGTTCAATGACTTAAGGCGGATTTCCATTCAGTGCAAAATGTTGCGCAGTCGACTGTTTGCAATAGCTTTCCGCCACAAACAGTCAAGCGGAGCAAATCTCATTAGCTGTAGTTGAATGCATACATTTCAAAAGAAAGCGATCGCAAAGATCGATCGTGCGACATTTTGCACAGAATGGAAAGCCTAATGGTCCCTAATCCTACAGTAACTAACTCTAGCCCTAATCCTACTACAACTCCTAAACCTACTACAACTCCTATCCCTTACCCTACTCCTATTGGATTGTAAATGTTATTCAATTTCGTCGCCGGACATTATTTGATCGGGCTCGGAATTGAGTCGAACTCGGATTTGACTTTGTAAATGGATTTACTCACTGAAATCAGACCAACGATAATTTTGTTAAGAATGTTTTTACAAATGAAAAATGTCAAAAATCCCCTAAAAATATCACTTTTAATTACAAAATTAACAATTCCTCAAACATATATATATGTTAGGTATGTTATTATACGTGATATAAGCTTCAATTTAAGGTAAAATTCAACCTCAAACGCTTCCCAAGATGTTTTAAAATGTTCTTTATAAAACTAAACTGCCGTTTTCGATAAAATTTGAGTTTGAAATTATAAAATGATTTCAAATTCTCGCATTCAAACAACTTTGCTTTCTTTTTTATTTAAAAATTTTATATAATAAAAAATAAAGAAACACTGAAATTATATGTTGTCTTTTTCATTTAAAATATACGTAACAATCGGCTTTTAAAGCTATTATAAAGCGAACAATACATCAATATTTAAAACAAAACTACCTTCGTTATTAAACGTCGGCGAGTTTACTCCCTTCCATACTCCTTTACTCCTTTACTCCCCTCCATAAAGCGAACAATACATCAATATTTAAAACAAACCTAACTTCGTTATTAAACGTCGGCGACTTTACTCCCTTCTTTTATAGCAATTATTTCGCCTTCATTTTCTTAGAAAGCTTTTGAAATTCATGATCACAAAATCTTGCAAAAATGAAATATATTTGCAAGAAATCATCAAATCAAGAAATGTTTGCTATTTCGCTGTCGTCATGCAGTCGTTATAATGCAAATTTTAAATTTAACCAATCAGTGTTCGCTATTCATGACAGTCCGCCATATTTTTGAGATCAGTGAGGATGACCACCCACCCAACACTGCACCTCAACACCGTTGGTCACACACGCCCGCGACATAGATTATAGATCATACTGTGCCCGCGATCATTGATAAACTTTAGACTTCGCTAATGCTTTCGTTTACCCGGGTGTAAATAACCGGGCGGAATTGGTACCCTCGCCCCGGGCTTACGCCCGGAACGAAGCTCCGCGCCATTGGCCTGGGGATTATCTACATGTATGGATGAATAACTAATGTACATAACTCTAACGCTTAGTTACCTTTGTTCTATTCTATGCCTCGGTAAACTAGAACAGTAACTAGCTATACATGTGAATTATTTAAAGTTGTGAATTGAGTAGCAACTGGGAACGAAGTGAACAACGTTAGTCAAATTTGTCTGTTCGCTGTTTACGAAGAAAAGAGAATATACAGGGTGTCCCAAAAAAAAGTGACACTATAGAAATTATCTCATTGTTCTTAAGCCGCTTTTAAACGCGCGCGATTACACCCCTGGGAATTTAATAAATTCCCAGGGGTGTAATCACGCGGATTAAGAGCGGCTTAAGAACAATGAGATAATTTCTATAGTGTCACTTTTTTTTGGGACACCCTGTATAATTTTTCAGTTTCTCAATATATTCAAAACATACCATAACGAATTCTTTTTACAATGAGTAGGGCAAGTTTATCCACTGAACTTCCACCATCTCCGAACAAATTATAGTGTTTGGGTGGACTAACAATGCTCTGCAAATCATCCCTGTGCGAGTTTCGCTTTCCTGACCAAGCAGACAAGATATTCACACCAGAATTTCTCAAATCTCTCGCAGCACGATTCACGTCATCTGTGGACTTAGTTTGAGCTATGACGACTAAGAATTTCAGAGCGTCTGGTCTACCACTGTTCTTGAATAGACCATAGTTAGCAACGTCCAGTGCTTTCCCTAAACAAATATAATACAATGTTTTGAATTGAATGCTGGATTCCTGCGTAGGTGGTAATCACAAGGGTGACGTTAGGCGTCCTTCAAATGCGGGGGTGGGGGTTGCCTAGTCATTAGCTTGATACGCATATGTCTAGGCACTATGTATTATTAAACTTTGGTTAACATTGAATATATGCCGATTACGTCAGTGTCTAGTTTCACAAGAAAAACATTCAGATCTATTGATACTTGACAGTTTTAAAAAACTACACAGAGTTTTAGGAGGGTCGGAGGGTTTGCTTTGTCAGAGAGATTTTGAAAACTAAAGACTGGGGAAAATTCCAAGTGCCTGCCTCAATACCACTGTCAAACTGTCAAAAATCAATCCGTACTCATTTATATGGGCTGTTGGGCAATTTCGGATGATCTTTTTTGTTTGATAAATTTCTGTTTCATGAATTCTCACCGATAACCAGAAAATGTAGGAACCTTCCTTACCATGTCATCAACACCACAGTCGGATTGGCAGTCATAACGCTGGCTATGGATGAGGCAGTGTCCAAGGAATTTCGTCCCCCCCACAATTTCGCCCTCCAGCGGGTCGAAATTCCTAGGAATATCGCCCTCCCGGGGGGCGAAATTCCTAGGAAATTCGCCTCCCCTTTAGGAAATTCGCCCCCCCTTTAGGAAATTCGCTCCCCTTTAGAAACTTCACCTTTCCTTTAGGATTTTCGTCCTTCATTAGAAATTTTGCCCTTCCTAACATTTGCATGGGACAATTACTGAAAAAAAATGCTGCGAAAGAAAGTGTGGCAAAAAAAATCGTACATGGTGATGGGATAAAATAAAACTTGCACATAACGATCCCAGAAAAAATTCCCTGCCAGCAGTAAACCACAACCCCCCTCCCTTCAAAAGTTAAATGGTTGGCCCTTTAGTATGTATTATTAGTATGTAAATAGGTATTAGTATGTACAACGTGTCATACCTATTCGGGCCCCAGAAACATTTTGTGGTAGAAATTCAGCATTATTAAATATATTAAATATTTTCAATACTCCAATAATATACGTTTCAAAAAAGAGAGAAAAGCTTTTAGTTTTGCAGACTCACATTCTCAAATGTTTAAGGTACTAATAAAATCAAAGTATCATGAAATTATTTGAATAAACCACACTATATAGGAAGTCAAAAATCAACATTACTTCACTGACACTGACATGGAAGGTTGACGACTCAATGGACAATACGCTTCGCAACACATTCCATAGATTTTTTATTGATCCTATAGTTTATATTTAGTGAGTACTGTGGCGGCTATGGTTAACATTGCTAAAATAAATAAATCACACAATAAATCTTATCAACTTGTAATCGTTTTTAATAAATCTTATCAACTTGTAATCGTTTGGAATATCGCCCCTCTTTTGAGAGGGGGGGGGGGGGCGAATCTCCTTGGGGGCTAAAGTCCTGTGACACCGGATAGCTGAAATTGCCAATTAGCCGATTCGATTAATTTTATTTTATCGGTGGCTGATAATACCAAATAATCGGAAGATAAATCGACCAAAGCCAATTATTTCCATGTACGCATTCACCAGTATGCGTTTGTTATTCAAATTAACCTCAGATGAGTTTATTTATATTGGTAGTGTATCGAATAACGAGGGTTAAATGTCGAGAGTAGTAGTGTATGTGGTTTTCGACCCTTATTTTTGGGGCGGCGCGGGGCGCCGCGAGGCGGCGCGGGGCGGCGTGGGGCGGCGCGGGGCGGCGTGGGGCGGCGCATCATCATTAGCATACGTCATAATTACATGCAATGACGTCACGCGGGTAGGATCAGGCAAGTAATGACGTCACGCGGGCGAGCTTAAACACGATCGGGCGAAACTTGCTGACTACGCATTTTTTAGCGCCCCTCCTCGTGTGCGACACAATAGTTAGGGCTATATACAAGAGAATATGTTGTTGTCTGGAGTTTAATAAGTACAGCTCTAGCATTTTGCTGTTAGTTTCTGACAAGTTTGTAATAAAACGACAAGAGGTTTCTCATAGTTTGCATGTTTAAAAGTATGAAATAGAAGTTAGTTTTTAAAACCTACCGTTAGCTCAGTTGGTAGAGCAAAGGACTGTAGTTATTACCAAATCAGTATTCCTTAGGTCACCGGTTCGAACCCGGTACGGTAGAAAAATTTTTGCCTTACAACCATGTAGCAACGTTGTGAGTCCCTCTTATTTTCAACACGCAGTTGAAATTCGTTTTAATTTTGATGGCTTATTTTGAGCAATAAGTTTCCAAACAGAAATAAAAAATATCGCAACAGAAATAAGCAGTTGCTAATCCCGGGTTGTCAAAGCCGTTTTTATGATCGCTATTTGCATGTTGTTCAACATTATTTAGCAAACCTACATACATATATACGGTCAAGATGACCGAGTCAGATAGAATACTTCAAGGAAAAAACCTGTAGAACAATTTAACAGTCTTAGTTGTAATATTTTTTGTCTATTATTTGTATTAAGAAACATGTTTTACACTTTGCTGCGTTGTTATGCGTTGCTAAGTCATTAGGAGGCGTGTAAGTAATTAAGGAGATTAAGGTAATACGAATTTGCATAACTAAGTGTATTCCGATGGATAGATAGGGATTATTTTTAACGCCGGTGTATACCTTAAAATCAGGCGCGTGGCTTTGCGGGTGCATGCATGTATTAACGTACAACATATTTGTACACTAATCAGGCGGGCGGATCGCGTGGGCAGAAAGAGCGGGCTTTGCCGGCAAAAAATTACACAATGTTTCAGTTTTTAAGCGCGTTTATTTCTTCAAAACGTTTTACAAAGTTATGCTTCTAATATATATCGTCACTTGTTTCAGGGTTTTCGCTATCAGATTCTTCATCATAGCTGCTTTCATCATCGTGGCTGCTTTCATCTTCCGTAATTCATTTGGTATGTCCTGGGACTGTTATATGAGAACACAGTTTTAACCTCTTTGTAGTTGATAAATTACTGCGTTGGCCCTGCCTTCTCTTGCTTCCGCGCCCTGCTTGTTGTAGTAGGGCTTTTGCTCCTTGTTCGGCAAAGTCTTTAACAACGTCACCTCCGTGAGTCTTTACAGATTCTCTTACATTTTTTCCTTGGAGTATATCTTGACCCACTTCTGTGGCTGCTTGTAATGCTCTTTTGCCAACAACTTTAGCACCTTGTTTGAATAGAGGAATAGCATATCTCGCAAGGCTCTTGAAAATACCTCCGATCCCGTATCCCCTTTGCATACGTGCACCATTAAACCCAGCGATGTTTCCGCCACGCTGCTGTCTCAAGAAATGGTCTCTCAGTAGTTTTTCGTCTACAACAAGTGTACCTCTCGGCATGTTGATGTGTTCAGTTCAACTTCACGCAGTCAACTAATCAAATATCACTTTGGTCGCCTATTTTATGGTTAAAGGACTGCCTTTCATCCGTTCTGATACCTATAATTTCACCTCGGCGACAATGTGGGCAGCTGGTGATTACATGTGTAAAATCTCCTTTGGACACTTGAAAATCACAGATCATACAGCGACAGTTTTTACAATTCGGATAAAAATCTGTCCATGCGCATACGGGGCACGTACTCAAATGGGAGATGTATATTACTTTGTTACAACTGTTACAAGTTGCGTCAGCATCAGATTGTGTATCCTGACGGGACCACTTGTGGGTTAACACAGAAAGGACATGTCCATTTAAGATCAGGCTTTTATCAATTTCCAATTCTGCAAGACCTTTTATAAAAATACTCAATCCAGTTGGTTCGGGAATATCTGGATGATAAGGCGTCACGCAATATTTCAGAAGGTCTACAATGTCAGTGCCTCGTATATTATGTCCTCTGTAAACGATTTCTCCTTTTCCATTCCAAGTCAAAATCCCCGTAGATGTTAAAATAGAATGAAGGATTTCTTCGGCTTCGTGTTCATCATCAACGTCAAGATATTTGAGAATGTCTTCAAGTCTCCACTGTTCAGGAGATGATCGTTTGTCGCTATCCATGATTGGAATGAGGAGATGTCCTTCATACTTTTTATTTTATATTATTTCTGCAAGGCCTTCTAAAAGTGGTCCAAGTACCAATCCCAGAAAGCCGCTTCCCCGCTGAACAAGAATTTCCTTTTTCGTCTTAAAATTTCTATCTCTGTCTGCTAAATCAGCTAGATCTTGTTCGAAAGGTCTGAGTTTGTCCTTTGTTTCTTTGGAGTATGTGAAATTTTCTATACAATGACACAAGCATCGAATTTGCTCAGCTGATGTAGAATTAAGAAGAGCTTGCTGTTGAGTTGGATGAGAAGTACATAAGAGTTCTACAAATGGTCTGTGTTTCATATAACTGCTAGTCATCTCTGTTCGGCGGTCAGCAACGGAATGAAGATTTAGTTGGAAATAACACGTATATAAGGATCGGCTCGCCCTCTATAGATTAGGTCTAGACAATAGTCTTCATAGTCTTTACTATAGTCTTTCATAGTCTTTACTATAGTCTTTCATAGTCTTTACTATAGTCTTTCATAGTCAGGACTATAGTCTTTCATAGTCTGACTATAGTCTTTCATAGTCTTTACTATAGTCTTGACTATAGTCTTTCATAGTCAGGACTATAGTCTTTCATAGTCAGGACTATAGTCTTTCATAGTCATATAGTCTTTCATAGTCTTTCATAGTTAGGACTATAGTCTTCCATAGTCAGGACTATAGTCTTTCATAGTCAGGACTATAGTCTTTCATAGTCAGGACTATAGTCTTTCATAGTCAGGACTATAGTCTTTCATAGTCTTTACTATAGTCTTTCATAGTCAGGACTATAGTCTTTTATATAGTCAGGACTATAGTCTTTCATAGTCAGGACTATAGTCTTTCATAGTCATGACTATAGTCTTTCATAGTCAGGACTATAGTCTTTCATAGTCAGGACTATAGTCTTTCATAGTCTTTACTATAGTCTTCGTAGTCATGACTATAGTCTTTCATAGTCAGGACTATAGTCTTTCATAGTCAGGACTATAGTCTTTCATAGTTAGACTATAGTCTTTCATAGTCAGGACTATAGTCTTTCATAGTCTTTACTATAGTCTTTGATAGTCAGGACTATAGTCTTTCATAGTCAGGACTATACTCTTTCATAGTCAGGACTATAGTCTTTCATAGTTAGGACTATAGTCTTTCATAGTCGGGACTATAGTCTTTCATAGTCGGGACTATAGTCTTTCATATAGTCACGGCTATAGGCTTTCATAGTCAGGACTATATTCTTTCATAGTGAGGACTATAGTCTTTCATATTCAGGACTATAGTCTTTCATAGTCAGGACTATAGTCTTTCATAGTCAGGACTATAGTCTTTCATAGTCTTTACAATAGTCTTCATAGACGCGACAATAACCAACGGGATAAATACACCTCTTCACTCTTGCTTTAAATCATTTTACACTGACTCTTGAGAAGTAAACATGTCTTATGAATGCGACATCTTCGGTAAAACGTTTGCAAATGCGAGTAATCTCCTTCGCCACAAGAAGGTTGTCCATGCATATGGAACTCGTAATCTTGGGCAGCAAACTCTCACGGTGAATGGGGTTACAGTCATGCAGCATCCCTTTACATGCATCGTTGCAGAATGTACCCAAAGCGGCAAAACCGTATGGGTGAAATCTCTCTTGGAGAATGCTCAAACGACTATAAGTCCTACTCCTCAACGTATCATTTGGTGTTATGGTCAATGACAACCGTCCTATTTTGATATGATGAGAATAATGCCTGGAATCGAGTTTAATGAAGGCATCCCCGAAGATATCGGCAATGCGGATTACTTGGACGTATCGCAACGGAATTTGATCGTATTGGATGATCTTATGGCTCAATCTGGCAAAGATAAACGTATTTCTGATCTTTTTACGAAAGGAAGTCATCATCGAAATTTGTCTGTCATCTATATTGTCCAAAATATATTTCATCAGGGCAAAGAAATGAGAAATATTAGTCTAAACGCGCATTATATCGTATTATTCAAGTCACCAAGAGATAAACAACAAATTTCTATACTTGCAAGGCAAATAAATCCCGGCAAAGTACAAGAGTTTATGAAGAGTTATGAAGATGTTACGAGCAGGCCTCACGGATATTTGATGTTGGATTTAAAGCCGACAACGAGTGACCAAGATCGACTCAAGACAAACGTACTTCCCGGCGAGATTGCAAAGTTTTTACACAAACAGTCGTATCGTCAACCACCACTTGCAAACGCAATGTATGATGCCGAACAGAGATAGTTTGATAGTTTATTTGACACTAAAACTTACAGCTCCAGAATATAACTAATTCCACTGCTGAAATATGTTAGGTTTACAAGGATATTAAAACTAATTTTACATGTATTTGTTTAAGAAAACGAATAAGATTAGACTAAATACTTAAAAATACACATTCACATATATATACTGTATGCGCAGACTTATAATTTGTTACTAAAACACTCACTAATGCTAATTTAGATCAGGTTAAAAACCAGCATATTCGCGGTAAAAAAACAGTTTCTAAGTTATTCAAAAAACTTATTAGAGTTATAAGTGATAAAACTGTTCCTAAATCTGTTCGTTTTATGAAGTGGCACGTTAAATTTCCTATTTTTACGCAAAAAATGACTATTGTCATTATTTAATGGCGGTAACAAATCCGTTAATTTGTGCGCAGGATTATTGACTACGTCCTTAAAAAGTTTTGTTGTTAATTCCTGACTTCTATCGTACAGTGATGGGGTGTTCGTGTTCCTCAATGCTTCTTTGTAGTGTTGATCTGGGAATATTATTCGAAAAGCTCGTTTCTGAAGTCTTTCAAGATCATCAGACAGGTATTTGGGTAATGAGTCGTGAAATGCTTGGCACGCATACTCGATGACTGGTCGAATACAGGTGGAGTAGAAAAGGATTAGGTCGTTAGCTGGTAATTTCGCTCGTTTTAGTTGTCTTAAAAAATATAGACGAGGTGCGACCTTTTTACAAACGTGTGAAATATGACTATTCCACTTCAAGTTATTTGAGATGGTTAGACCCAGCAATTTTACCGATGTTACACGTTCGACAATTTTCCCATTAATAGTAATTGGCTGGAACTCACGTATGCTTGGTGCAAAGCTTATACACAACTCTTTGCATTTTGATTCGTTTATCTGAAAACCGTTAGCTGTTGATTTCTGGTTAAATTCATCTACGTACTTTTGTAAGTTACTTGGGCCATCTCTACAAACTGATTCCGACAAGGATGAGTCGTCAACATATTTCCATAAATCATTAACGTCCTTAACGCTTAGATCATTAATCATAATACAAAATAACCATGGGCCGAGCTTTGTGCCTTGGGGGACGCCGGCTGGGACCTTGCCCCATTCGGAATGGCAATCTTGGCTGAGTTTTACCCTCTGTTCTCGGTCAGTCAGAAAGTCTAAGATCCAAAGCATGACAGACCTCGGTATGTTATACTTTGTTAACTTCTCCGATAAAATATTGTGGTCTATTAAATCAAATGCTTTACGGAAGTCAAACGTCATAACTCGAGTTGTTGAACCGTTACCATCCGTATCCTTATTCCAAGTGTGTAGCATGCTTATAAGAGCATATGTCGTACAACTATCCGGCACCGTCCCAAATTGTTTACTATCGATCAATTCCATCACTGCTGGCTTCACATAAATCATTACAACAAATTCTTCTGCGAGTTTCGATAGAATAGGTGTAAGTGAAATAGGGCGTAACTGACGATTGATATCCTGGATGGGCTTTTCTTTCGGTATTGGAACTACGTCCGCCTTCTTCCAAACTGGCGGTAGGGTACATTCCCGATATGAACAGTTCAAGATGGCCGTTATCGGACCAGCTAATAGATCTGCGTTTTCTTTTAGGAGCCACGACGGTATGCCATCCGGACCATGAGCTTTTTTGGGATTAAGTTTGAGAAGGTTTTCGAAAACAGCATTCGATGTTACAGTAATTACTGTATCACTTTGTTTAGGTTGGATGAGATGTTGACGAGGTACTGAGGATTACGGCACATATCTAGCCATAGGAGCCAAAAAGGCATTATTAATCTCGTTGGCTAAATCTCTTTTATCAGAGCTAGAAGGGTCATCTCCTGGTCTCAGAGCTTTCACAATTTCATCTGAGGTTCCCCCGATTACATTTATTCCACTAAGCTTTTTAACCTCTTTCCACCATGCTGATGGTTTACATTGTTTTAAATGGTGAACGCTATTTTCGTAATATTTTGCCCGACATTTTTTTCTTTGGCGGTTGATTTGATTCCTCAGCCTTTTAAATTCTGTAGTTCTTTTCTGATTAAGGGCTTTTTGTCGTTTCCTTATAAGACCTTTCAAAGTTGTGTTCATCCATGGAGGTTCATTTAATCTAACAGTTTTATTACATAGCGGAATAATTGAATCCAACCCATTGTTAATTATTGTTTGGAATAAAGATGTTTTTTCTTCACAAGAGTGGCCTGTGTTAAGCAAGGTGGGAATGTCTACCATATCTATATATTTCCTTACAGCAAGGCGGGAACTAGGTCTCAAGTCTCTCACCTTTACTGATGCTGTTGATGTTCCTTGAACTTTTGATCGTTTAATTGGTCTAATCGCAATGGTCACGTGATCGGATAACCCGAACGGGGCACATTTGGTAGGTTTGTCGTAGTAAGTGCTAAGGTTTGTTAGGACTATATCGAGCGTATTATTCCCACGTGTGGGGAAGTTTACGAGTTGTTTCAGATTATAACACGATCTTAGTCTCGACACGTTTAACTTATTAAAGTCGCCAAGGATAATAAGGCAACAGTTGGGAAAACGCGACTCTACACGCGACAAACAATTTGAAAGATAGTCCAACATGTCTGAATTGTCTGCGCTGGGAGGGTGGTATACTGTGCCAATTATCAGGTTAGTAATTCCTCTGGGTAGTCTATTAGGTCGGATGCTGATCCACAGTATTTCAAATGAACTGTTATAGAGTTCATCAAGCACTGTAAAAGCTATGGAATCTTTAATATAAACACAAACACCACCATGGGTGCCTTCGACCCTGTCTCTACGAATTAGGTTATATCCTTGTATATTGATAATATTATCGTGAATGTGACTCTGTATCCAAGTCTCTACCAGACTGACAAATTCATAATTACCACAGCGTATTACTTCACGTACTTCGTCTATATTTGGAGACAGTGACATCACATTTGATAGTAGAAACGAGGGGACATATACTGTCCCGGACCCCTTAGGTTTATTGGTTTATTATTTTGGATTAAAGTTAGTTCTGAAAGTATCTCGTCGCTCGGGTTAGCCAAGTTAAGACGTGATTCTAGGATTGCTATATCCAATTTCAAACCTTCCAAGCTAGCTACGGCAACTCCGCCCGAGCATTTACAACTACAGCTACACGGCTCCGATGATTTAAGAGCGTCATCTTTGTTTGCATGCAATTCGCCTTCACTTACTTGCTTACCAACAGACAAGTTCATAAGTTTCGCCTCTAGATAGTGATCACAGCTATCAACTTCAATCGTAAGCTTCTGTGAACGTGGGCCATACCATTTAATAGCGAAGTCAGAAGCCTCAGCGGTAAATAGTTTAACATGACCACCAGGTGAAGTCCATTCCCCTTTAATTTGTAGATACTTATTAACGAATTCCTTTAACTCGATAAGGGAACCAGTCCATCGATATTTATCACCATCATACAATAGCTTAATGTTCGCAGTTGTCGTCAGCAAGTTATTCATTATACAAAATATGAACTAAAAAAAAATACGGAGCTCAATAATGCACGTCTGAATCAATCGATGTTTAATTACGGTGCACCACAGCTTAGCGCAGTGGAAAAAGCAAATTATACTCTGATCAACTAAATCGGTTTTTGACATTCAAAAATAAGATGGATGTTCCGACTCAAGCTCCTGTTCAGACAACTCCATTCGTGCCTGCAGAGATGCCACAACCCAATGAATCTGTCGAGATAGCACCACCAGTGCCTGCTACACCTAAACCTAATTTCCTTACACCACCACCAACAGAAGAGGAACGACCAAAACTCAAGCGCAACTTTTTCCACAATTGGGTAGACTCTACAGATTGGAGGCCCCAAGATTTGACAATGATGACCCCTGAACAAAGAGAAGGTTACGAACAAAGATTACTTCGCGAGAGGCCGAAATATATTCCAATGAAGAATGAAGATGTTGCAAGGTTATCCCCAGAAGATAGACAAGAATATGAAAACTCTTTAAAAATAACAAACACTCCTAGACGTTATGCTCTTAGAAGTAGACCGTACTAAATTTTGTAAAGCGTTTTGAAGAAATAAATTTAAAAACTGAAATATTGTGTACATTTTTGCCGACAAAGCCCGCTCTTTCCGCCCGCGCGATCCGCCCGCCTGATTAGTGTACAAATATGTTGTACGTTAATATATGCATGCACACGCAAAGCCACGCGCCTGATTTTAAGGTATACACCGGCGTTAAAAATAATCCCTATCTATCCATCGGAATACACTTAGTTATGCAAATTCGTATTACCTTAATCCCCTTAATTACTTACACGCCTCCTAATGACTTAGCAACGCATAACAACGCAGCAAAGTGTAAAACATGTTTCTTAATACAAATAATAGACAAAAAATATTACAACTAAGACTGTTAAATTGTTCTACAGGTTTTTTCCTTGAAGTATTCTATCTGACTCGGTCATCTTGACCGTATATATGTATGTAGGTTTGCTAAATAATGTTGAACAACATGCAAATAGCGATCATAAAAACGGCTTTTGCCCCCGCGCCGCCCCGCGCCGCCCCGCGCCGCCCCAAAAATAAGGGTCGAAAACCACATACACTACTACTGTCGAGGGTAAAAAGTCGAGGGTGAAAGTAAAAAGTCGAGGGTTAACTAAATTTCCGCTGCTAAATGTCGTGGGTTAAATGTCGAATATGATATGTCGACGGCAAAATGTTGAGAGTGAAAAAATCACATTAATTAAGGTGAGAAAATTAGGTGATTTTTTCGGCGACGTCTACGTGATCTTCTCACTACTGTATCGTGTTTACAATAAAGGTCGGCGATTATTTAGGTTTGAATGCTGATTGTTTAGATGATGATTGCCAGCTCGAGGTTCGCGAACCTGGAGCCAGCTTTGATTTCAACCTGGAGCTGAAACAATTAGTTTGCAAATAAACTGCTTTGGCCGCTAACCATTAATAGAATGACCCATTTTCTTGGAAGATCATTTTTACTTGTCGTATTCCTTAGTACGTGAGAGGAAATGAAGACATTTTCCGTTCCGTTCGTCTATGGAAGCTTGCGAAATATCACGATTGATTGCCAAGCTCATTTAAAACTTTTTTACCTTTGTAATGAAAAACTTAAATATTTGATTCATGAATTAATTGCCTCTATATTGTCGGTTTATTTATTGTCGGTTTATATAGCAGGGCGCATTGTTTTAGAACACCCCGATCTCAGTATGTAATAATTTGCATAGAAAATAAACCACATAATAACTGATTTTAATGCTGTCTGCACGGCTACATAGAATTGCACAAGGACGCAAAGCCGTTGAATCCGTTTGGCTACAAGGGTAATAGCTCCACTGTGCTATGGCATGTTAATTAGTACACTATTATCAATCATCAAGTCAAGAAATGTTTGCTATTTCGCTGTCGTCATGCAGTCGTTATAATGCAAACTTTAAATTGGACCAATCATGCAGTGCCCGCTCTTCATGAGTACTCTCGCCCGGCGCTTCGCGCGATCGGCTCTGGGATGATTTGCCTAATTGTCTCGACAGATCCTCTCCAAGAATGTTTGCTGACGACACTAATATTAGCATCGCAGTAAATTCCGTCACGAAGCTTGAGCAAATAATAAACTCTGAATTGAAAAATCTTCATCACTGGCTACTAGCTAATAGACTGAGTCTTAACGTAGCTAAAACGGAATTCATGATAATAGGATCTCGTCAAGGATTACTACTACATGATAACGAACACATACTTAAGGATAGATTTCGACGGAAAGACAATTACGAGAGTCAACGAAACGAAATCTTTAGGCTTGCAAATCGATGAGCTCTTACATGGGCACGGGATGTCGAAAATATTTCCAAAAAGATTGCATCAGCTATTGGAGCTCTTAAACGGGTGCACCAATTTATAGATACAAACACTGCTCTGAAAATTTATGGAGCACCAATTCAACCGCACTTTGATTATTGCAGCTCAGTTTGGGATGGTTTGAATATCACGTTAAATGACAAATTGCAAAAATTGCAAAATAGGGCAGCGAGGGTCATCACTAAATCTCAATATGATGCTAGTTCCAGCGACCTTTTTAGTAAGCTGGGCTGAGATAATCTTTTAACACGTCGGAAAAAGCATAGTAGTAGAACTTTATTTATCCACGCTGACCCCGTCAACCGTAGCTGATTTCCACGGGGGGCGTGTGCCAGAAAATTATTTTACATGCAGAATATGATAAGGATAAGCTAAGCTATTACAGTAATATATAAATTTAAAAGATATAACAAATGTTTTGAGCTATTTACAGGTAAGTTATATTTACAAAGGTTACCAAGCACTAATGTGAGCAGCGATTTTATTTCAAAAGGAAGAAAGTGACTTGCTTTCCCTAATTTCGTTTGGTATAGAATTCCAAATGTTTGCTCCGTCGTACATGAAACTATTTTTCATGCTATTTGTACGTGGTTTTGGTAAATAAAGACCACTTGAGACATCCCGAAGGTGGTAATTAGTTTTCTCACTCTTAAACGAAAATAGATTTGTGAGTGATTTTGGGCCCATTTTGTTTAATAACTTATACATCATTCTTGCTCTAGTTTTCTTCCTTTCAGTTTGGAGTGGCTCCCAGCCCAAAGTACGTAACGCAATCGTATAATCTACGTCATTGCTTATATTCAGAATAATTCTTGCCGCTCTATTTTGCAGTTTTTGCAGTCGTTTTGATTGAGTTTCGCCAAATACATCCCATACTTCACAGCAGTAGTCAAAGTACGGACGAACAATAGTGTTATATATCAAAATAAGTGTATCTTGATCAACAAATGGTTTGATCCGACGAATAGCAGAGATTCCTGCTGTAACTTTTTTGCAAATATTTTCGGTATTACTTTTCCAAGATAAATGCTGGTCAATTGTTACTCCTAGAGTTTTGCATTCATAAACTTGTTTAATTTGTATATTTTCAATGTAAACATTTGGGCAAGAATCAGAAATATTTTTGATCATAGGTTTAGAGCCAATCAACATAAACTCTGTCTTAGCTACATTGAGGCTAAGTTTATTGGCTATTAACCATTTTCTAAGGTTCTCTAAATCACAATTTACTGCAGTCTCTAGGTCAGTCATAGAATTTGCTGAAGCAGTCAAATTTGTGTCATCAGCAAACAACCGCGGTTTTGTTTTGTTTAGACAATGTGGCAAATCATTGATGTACAACAAAAAGAATAATGGCCCTAATATAGAGCCTTGTGGTACACCACATTTAATCAAACGCTCAGATGAAAATGAGTTTTTTATTTGGCACTTCTGGTTTCTGTTTGTGAGATAGGATTTGAGCAAAGTTAGAGCTTGTCCTTTTATTCCATAGAGCTCTAATTTGTTCAGCAGAATTTGATGATCAACAGTATCAAAGGCTTTCTTCAAATCAATTAAAACTACTAGGTTAAACATTTTTCTGTCTAGATTTACATACCAATCATTAGTACAGTCTAGTAGTGCACTAGCTGTATAGTGAAATTTTCGAAATCCAAATTGGGAATCACTGAGAAGCTCAAATTTTGTTAAATAGTTATACAGTTGATCATACAATATCCGTTCCATAATTTTACTAATGGCCGGTAAAACTGATATTGGTCTGTAGTTTCCAGGAATACTACGCTGGCCATTTTTATATAGGGGCATCACTCTAGCAAACTTCCATTCATCAGGAAAAGAAGATAAAGTAATAGCCTGATTGAAAATAAGTGTCAGTGAATCTGAGATAACAGGTGCAGCTAATTTAATAATTTTGGAAGAGATTTTATCAATGCCAGTGGCTTTATTGTTGGAAAGTCAATGCAAAAGATGAGAGACATGACTGACAGTAACAGGTTGGAAAGCCGCAAATTCTGATTGAGCATTTTTGACATAGGTTTCAAAATTGGAATTGGAATAATCTATTTTTCTAGCTAGGTCTGGGCCAATATTTGAAAAATATTCATTAAAGCCCTCCGCAATATCTTCAGGACTTGTCAAATTTTGTTCACCTACATTTAGTTCATTTACCACTGTTGGTTTGTTTTGCCTACCTAACAAGTTGTTTATACTTTTCGAAGCTTTCTTGGGATTAATTTTTTGTAATTAAAACACATATTCCCAGTGTTGTTTTAGCAGTTCTTCAATAAATTTTCCTTCATCAAAATTTTTCATGTTTCTAATTTCAAGAGTATAATTTTCTTGTTTTGTAACAATAGAAATTTTCCTGATTGCAAATACTAAGCTATGATCACTAATACCTGTGTGAATGACACCAGAATCAGAGATTTTCTCTGGAATATTAGTAACAATATGATCAATAAGACTGGTGGTTGTTGGAGTTATTCGAGTAGCTTCATCTATCAGTTGTGTTAATTGGTATAATTCATATAGTGATTTTATTTTCTTTGTTGGAATATTTGAATCGTTATTTGTTTTTAGCATATTACAGTTCAGATCACCCGGGATATACATTTCTTTATTTTCATTATCAACAGCTTGGATCAATTTTTCAAAATGATCAAAGAATTCTGATAATGCACTGGGTGGTCTATAGACTGTGGTAACAAGAAATGGTTTGCTATGCGGCTTAATAATTTCAACACAGACAGCTTCGAGTTCAGTGGGAACTAGATCATTTCTTACTTTGTAATTTATGGAGCTACGCAAGTAAATACAAACCCCACCACCGTTTCTTGATCTGTCTTTTCTGACAATATCATAGCCATCTAGATTAATCATGTTATCGGTTATATTTGCATCAAGTCGTGTTTCATTAAATGCAATCAGATCAATGGTTGTTGGAGTTTCTAGTGCTAATTCTGTCTGACTTTAAGTAGGTGCAGAATGAACTTCCCAAAGCTTTATCACCGTCCCGATTTAAGTGTAGGTTTGATCTATTTAGCAATGATTTTCCTATGCAGCTATTGTTGATAAATGTAATTTTATGTTTGGAGCAAAGATCATTAACTAATTTATTATATTGGCTATACTAATACGTAAACATTACTAAGGCTATACTGATGTTTAAAACAATTAACAATTAACGTTTTATCTCCATGAATTTTTTGAATCTCGCAGCGCAGGATATAATTTAAGAAACTCTGAACACACCTTAGTTGTACCCGCAAAACCAGGAACGAACTACGGTACGCGAAGTTTTAGTTATAGCATGGATTGTAAAATAAATGGATAGGAAACTAGCTGACGTCACAGTCTAAACCTAGTTGCAATCTGTGACGTCACGCGTATTGCCCAAGTTCTCAACATTTTTGTTGTCTCGCTATATTTTCCGCTTTAAAAGGGTAATATTGCTAATTTTAAATCATGCCTAAAGGCCCTGTTACACGGTGCAATTTTTCATGCAACTTGTCTCGCAATGGCGTTGCGAGACAAGTTGCACCAGTCATTGCACCGTTTAACATGCCTTGCAATGGTCAAAATCGTTGCGAGACAAGTTGCATGAAGCATTGCAGAGAGTAGAAGTCGGTTCTACTTTTGGCAACGATTGCACTAATTATTTTAAGCGTTGCAGCGTGTAACATGGCTTCGTGCAACCTGTCTCGCAATGTTTATAGCTTGGAGAGTTCCTATTGGCTCTCCCCAGTACACGCTTTATTTCACCGTGTTAAAATAAAGTTTTTGATTGACTGATTGATTGATTGATTCATTCATTACAACGGTAATGCAAATTTTAAGGGGCCGATAACATGGAGCATTTTCAACCCCGGGTTTGAACTCGGCCCTATTTATGGGGTTAAAATTTCAGCCCTGTTTGTAATACAAAACTCTAGCAAAGTCAAACGCGTGATTACATGACAAACTGGCAGGGTTTAAATTTCAACCCCGGGGTTGAATTCAGCCCTGGGTTGAAACGATTAAATGACAAAATTAAACAACCTAGGGCTGAATGAAATTGTCATGACTTATTCGAGCATACGTGGAGTAACTATTTATTACAAGAAAACAAAATTAAGGCCTTTTTACTTCCGGGAATTGATGCCGAGAACGTATAGTATAGCATTTCAAAAAAAAAATGCAACCCGGTTAACAGGGCTGAGTTCAACCCCGGGGTTGAAAGATCTCCATGTAATCGGCTCCTAAATTGGAGCAATCGGTGTTTGCTGTTCATGACAGTCCGCTATATTATGAGAGCAGTGACGATGACCACCCACCGAACCATCGACGGTAACCCACACCACATATCATTCATTGATGAACTTTGGACTTCGTTAATGCTTTCCTCTCCCCGGGGATAAATAGCCGGATGGAATTAATACACTCGCACGGCGCTCCGCGTCGTTGGCTCGGGGATTATCTATTACTAATGATGGAACCATGTGTACATAAACTAAGGCAATTGATATTAATTATCTCTTTGAAACCTTACTATACAATCCTCGTTTGGCCGAGGCTTTAAATTAAGTGAACTACTAAAACATTATCATAAATTACCAATGTTGGATTGAGCTGATTTTGAGAATGATAATTCCTCAACGGCTTCATCTAAGCCATCCAAATCTTTGTTTGTATTAAAGTCGAAAACCACTTTAGCCGTTGCACCAGACTTGACCAAACCAACGTGAACGGTGCCATCTTCGACATGAAAACTACCGTAAATTGTTCGTATTAAATCTTTCACAGATTCGCCCTCTCTGGCATTTTTAGTGTGTTCACCTCTTGTATGCAATGATGGCAAAATTGACCAATCATCTACCAGAAACCCAAGGTCTATTTTCTTGTTAGCTACAAAATACACAAAAGGCTGGTATACACTATTCACAATTTTTAACGAATGGTGGATTGAATCTCCGCTAGCTGCAAGTCCCACAGCTCGAACTAAGGGAGTGGAGAATATATCTGATTGATTCATGGGAAAGGAAATTAGGGCGATATAATAGCTAAATTATTGTAAACTACAAAGAAAGACATCATGAGAACAAATTACGAGCAAATACAAATATTTTCAGCTTTAATGACACAAAACAGCAATATTTTCAGTTGACAGAACTGGTATACCAATAACATATTACAGATGGTAAACAAAATAAGAAACAACAAATTTATAGGATAATTATCATACAATAATATTTAACCAACATTGTTCATAGTTTCTATATATGGTAGCACACAGGCGACCCAATCTCTGAATGGTATACATATTTTGAATAATTGTTTCTTAAGGTGGATACCTAGGGTTTTATCCCCTGAGGTTAAGTTCTTCGTATATATGTAAACTATAGCTAAACGCGCGTGACTTCAAAATACGAACGAAGGTTGTGTTTTATATAGAACACTTTTTTGAAACAAATGTGTCAACATTGCTTTTGTTAAAAACATAAAAAGAGTTCCAAAATCCACAACGATACTTTGTAAAGTTGTTCTTCTCACTAAGCGGTATTCTTGACGTTTTTGACCGCCGTACGCGAGGGTTGCATCGCGAACATTGGAACATGAAGGCCGTTTTCCACTAGGCGGAATATTCCGCGCGGAGCGGAAATTTTCTTTGTCTTGTGATTTCTCGGGTGGAACTAATTAGGAAAGACAAAGAGAAATTCCGCTCCGCGCGCAAAATTCCGCCTAGTGGATAACGGCCATAGATATCTTATATACACTAGATAGTGCATCTAATTAGTCTGCAATTCAAAAATTGAAGCCGTGATTGCAGACTCAGGATATTCCCATGAGATGAGAAGACTCGTAAGTTTTCTATTTCTTAAACAGGGAACTTAAACATTAAGTTAAACCTATTCCAAATACATTTTCAAACTATTCAAATGATGAAAGTTATTGTTGTTTTTTAAGCGTTTATTAGCGAGTGGGAAACTCCAACATGGCCGCCATCTATTCAAATGGAGGTAACCGCTGGAATATTCTTGGCTTCAATTTTACTAAAACAGATGCGCTATCTAGTGTATATAATATATCTATGTACGGTACGGGCAAGTGGAAAATGACCTTGACAAAGCGCCTTGAATCACTAAGGAGTGCTATTTATCAAGCACCTTGGGTTTCTTCAGAACGAGACCAACATGTCATCATTTGCGGCCACTCACCTGAAAAAAGCGCCCCAACAATCTGGTCAGCTGTACTTTTGTGGGCGAACGTCTGTAAGAAAAAAAAAACACAATAATATTATGACAGACTCACTGTAGTTTAGTAAAAAATTTCCCGTGCAAAGTTTGCAAATTTTGCTTTCTTTTGTATTGCGTGCGGAAATTGCTACCATTTTCGGCCCAAATGTGGTTATAGACTTTTAGTTATACTTTTTTGGCCAAGATAAAAATTAGTCTATAATGGGAATTGTCTATACTGACCGGACAATGCCTGTTGACCGGCTGTTCTTTCAAAGTTCAAACACTGATCAGCTATTCAACTTACGATTGATTATGAGGGATGTTTAGGGACAAATGGTTGAACAGTTCATCTTTCGTCACAACGTCTTTGCATCTGTCGAGAAAACAAAAGATTTCTCAAATATGTAACGAAATACAAGTACAGGGAATTCTCCAAGATGGAAAAACACTATCGCCCGTATTCTAAAAGCTCACTCACACTCAATGAGTGGAAGTTCAATCTGAGCTTCTCTTGAGTGTCATTGCTGTTTTTGAATAGCTGGAGACAGGGTCGTCGCTATAGGGGAGGGGGGGTGTTACACCCCCTCCCCCCCCCTCAATAACTCAAACTTTGGTCAAAGTTGGTCAAAATGGAACTGGTATTTGCCCAAAGTTGGTCAAAATGGAATTGATATTTGCTTAAAATTGAAGGTAAAACTAGGAAAATTTGGTCAAAGTTTGGGATAAAATATGGTCGAAGTTGCTCAAAGTTATGAAATGGTTGGCAATTTTAACAATTTTAAAGCTTTTGTTATGTTTGCGGTGAAAAAATTTGAAAGCCTTGCTTATCTTGGTCGAAAATTTTTGAATATGCTTATGTTAGTCGGGAAAATTATTTTTGTATGACCTAAACTGGCTTTATGAGAAAATATTATAGGCTTACCCTTTACACTTGATGTATTTTCTTAGAGATCCTTCAAAGTTCCTGACCACAGGACAAACCTGAAAAACAAAAGTGGGTTTGAAAGTTAAAATGTTTACCCCAATTTAAGAAAGCAGGGAAGAAACGTCTTCATGAAAAGTTTTCAAACGTTTCAGCTTTGAAAGGAACTTATTCTTAGATTTTATGATGTACATGGTTCTTAATGTACTTTTAACATTTTAATTTTTTTTTACTAACTTATAATAGATATTCGCTTTTTATATTGTAAATTTCAAGATGTAATGTAAGTTGTAATTTAAACCTGAAAAGCCCTACGGGGAGGTTGAATAAATCTACTACCACTACTACAATAGCTCTATAAATACCTTAGCTGCGATATCTTCAGATTTCTCCCCCAAAGCTTCCTGGACTTCCTCCTTCATTTGGTCAAGACAGATATTCATGAACTCGTGCGCGTCCTAAAAAGAACACAGAGTCAACGACGTGCCCTTGTCACAGATACCCATAAACGCGGACACAGGGGAGGGAATAGAGGGGTTATAATCCCCCTAAAAGTTGAAGGGTAGGGGCTAATTCCCCCAATGAAAGATGAGATCGGGAGAACCTAAAATGAGGGTGTCTGAACGAGAAATGGACAAAACAACATGGTTTCCGCATATGAAATCTTAATCCATAGAAGCTGGAAATGTCATTCTAGAAACTCTAGATTTCAAAATTTTCTGCACAAATAGGCAACATTTTCAACCACAAACATTCAGCCATTAATAATCTAGTGAGCTTGCTTGGCACTTACATTCTGTAGATATCCACTAAACCGTTTCGTCATCTCACTGCCGTTCAGTGAATTTTTCAACCTTTTCAGAGCATTTTTCTTCCTTGTACTGCTTCCATCGTCGTTTTTCCATCGGAACAGATTGTACATACAACTAAAGGAAATGTATTGGTCAACGGCCTTTATAAAGCAAGAAAAATTTAAGGACGTTCAAGTACTTCTTTACAAATTCAAGGACATTCAAGACCTTGAATTTCTGTTTTCAAATTCAAGGACATTCAAATTTTGTACGAAACCTGATATACGGTGGAAATAAGAAGCTTGCCGCTTGGAAAGAGTTTAAGAAGTTTGTCTCGTGTACCAGGGTTAGAACTGATAGAGCTATATCCATCTATCTATTTATGTTGATATAAATTCTTACTTGTACAAGGATAGGCGACCAACAGTATTTAGCAAATCATTATTATCAAGTTCTTGCACAAACGGGACAAGGCCAAGGATGGATTGTAATATGGCGTTCATATAGCAAGTATTACCAAGATTTGTAAACCTACAAGAATAGAGAAATAATATCAGACAGTTTTCTTGCATCCATCATAGCCCGCTAAAATCATAGCCCGCGACCTAAAATCTTTTGTCCTTAAAACAATGTCGATTTCTTGGGAAATTCCGAGGTTGCGTTTTTTTATACACCCTGTACAATACAGGGTGTCCCAAAAAAAAAAAAACTATTGAAATAACGTATTGTTATAGAATTTGAATGCCCTAGCACTAATCTGAACGCAAAGATGCGTAAAATATTGACAGTGTGCATATATTATGAATACGGACTTATTGAGAAATTAAAATATCTTTATAGGCTAAAGCGCACGATCTTCTGCTCTTGGGAATTTAAAGCAGCTTCGCAGATTATGTTATGACATATCCATGCAGGATTCTGACTTCTGGGCAGTGAACTAAAAATACCTGGAACGCTACCTCCAATAGGTTTGGCTTATGATCGGATGAAGCCAAATTTTACCTCCAGCCGCGCGTGTTCTACCTCCAGACACGCGCGTTTGTGTTGCGAGACATTCTCGCGAGACCATTTCGGCAGTGACTTGAATGTTTTTTCTTGGGCGAATGGGTCGAAAATTGTCGTTTATTTAGGGTTTTAAGCTATATTTTTGTATTAGAAGTGCATTTAAAACATATCTTGAACCCTACCGACTAAAATTGCAAGGACGAAACTAACCGATTGGAGACAACAAGTGCATATTTGAATGACTGGAACGTTTATATGCAGATGACACTTGAGAAAGATAAGTAATTCTTTATCTTATAAACGTATTAAATATGTATTTATAACAACTTCATTGATTGTTAAACAAGACAAGTCTGTATCTATCACTTTGTTTGCCTTCGTTGACCACTTTTTCTTTGTATTTCTTGCCGAATGTGAATAATCGCAACATGAAATACTTATCCGCGAAAAAAAACTTTAATGTTTATATTTGTTATTTTGTACTTCTAAAACTTAATAAATACTCTACTACAAAACATAATTAAACTGTGGATGGTAGTTTGATCTTGTTAGAATACCTTTTTCCTAACTTTCAGACGAATAAATTGGAAAACGAACGTGCAAAATAGGGAATTTCACACAAATATTTCACACTTTATATGATTAGACCACGGCAAGCTCCACTCCTCGCTCGACGTTTTTTCTCAAAAAAGAAAATTTAATTACGATTTCTACACAAACAAATTAAAAATATTTTACTCTAGAGTTTTGAAGGATTTTTTTATTGTAAAAAATGTACTGTCAGGTGCATTTTAAGTCGTTTTAAACGATGTTTTAGTGCATATTTTTTACCCAGTTGTGAAAATTTAAAAAACCCGCGTTTTTCCGTTACGTGAAAAGACTGGGCATGACAACAGTGGGCATGCCTGGGCATGGCTTCACATTTCCGGTTGGAGGTATCGTTCCAGTTATTTTTAGTTCAATGCTTCTGGGTCATTTTCATTACTTTGTGAAGAGTTTGTTTTCTTTGATTTATAAATTTTTAGTTTCAACTCTTAGAGTGATAAAAATAAAATAAGAACCCGTTTGAAATTTTAGCCTGAACAGGTTCTTGTATAAAGGGGGGCTAACTGATAAGTAATTTTAGCCTAACAGGTTCTTAAAATCTAGGACTAGGTTCTTATACGCGGGGTCTTACTGTATACAAGAACAGTAGCTAGTATAAAGCCCTTGGCAAACTAGGAAACATTGTTGTGGAAACATTTTGTGATTCTCGATGTTTCCCTGTTTGCCCACCCGTGGGAACATTGTTGCGGAAACAAAATTTGCTTCCCGAGAAACAAAAATGTTTCCTAGCGAATTCAGAAACATTTGATGTTTCCCTATGTTTCTCACTAATGTTTCCTAGTGTTTGCCCACTCTTGGAAACATGGCGAAACATTGATAGGAAACAATGTTTCCTAGTTTGCCAAAGGCTTAAGGTTAGGAGTGTTCAAAAATGATTTCACAATTCACATTATCATCACGATTTTTACCATTTACTTTACAAAAAGGATTCGAATATTTACCCTTGTGATGTGACTTCATTGTCAGCAAGATATGCAAAGAGTGTTGACTGCTTGACGTTGTGTTGATCGCCGCTGGACGCTTTGTTTTGTGTTTGAATGTTTCTGGTTGCAGTTGGAGTGGTGGAAAATAACGAATATCTCGGAGTTTGCGAGGGTGACGATGATGAAGCATTTCTCAATGGCCTCTTTGGAATTCGTTTCACTCGGATGCTGGAAAGTGAGATAAGGGATCGGTCGGTCCTTATTTAAGGCAGTCTGAGGTAGTAAGGTTAGGATTGTTCAAAAAAGATTTTCCGCCGAAGAGAAAAGGGTTAGGTAAAATCTTGAGTGAGTAAAAGGTTGGGTAAATGAGAAGAAAAAACAACAACTCAAAGGCTGGGTGATAAAAAATTATTAAGGGGTGGGTATTTCCCATTTGGTCAGGGGTGGATCCAGCAAGGTTTTTCTAGGGGGGTGCTGGGTGAGCAGCCGAGTGTTTCTTTATAATTCTTTGGGGGTAGTGGGAGAGCTTTCAAATGAATTGGCCTCCTAACGACTCAAGCGCCAAAGGCGCGAGCTCTCTATGGGGTTCGGGTTCCCCGGAAAATATTGAAAATTAGAACCCTAGAAATGCCATTTCCTGCGATATGGGCATTGAATTATGAGCTTCAGTTTGGCTTCAAAAAAGGAAAAACCTTGGAAATTATACCATATTTCTGAATTTGATTTTATTGCACCCCCCTTGCACCACTGTTGACCAAGGCCAACAGGGGTGTGCACCCACATAAATCTACCCCTGCATTCGGTGCCTCCCCCCCCTAGCCATAAATAATGACCGCTCCCTAAATGCCCGTTTACACTCCGGCGCAATTTTTGCATTTCACCAATACACCTAGTCTCCCTCGCAGACGCCCTCGCTAGTTACCGAGGGTTAGAGCTATAAGAACGTTATGTCAGTTATGTCAGATAATGTAAAAGACCTTTACGTAATACCTCTATACAAGGACGACGAAATCTATATCATTATAGCTTAAAAGAACATCCTTAAATTAGTAAAATTGCCAAATTTGGTTGCAAAATGGCGTAAAATACGGAATATATAGCCCTGTGAAATTAGCAAAATTTGAGTATTTTAGTATTACGTGCAGAAAAATGCACCTCTTTTGAGGCGTAACTTTATCTGTTTATCCTCAATAAATAAAGTCTTAATATTATTATTACTGTAATTTTTTACAAACCTATTATTACTATTGTTCCCATAGAAAACTTTGACGTTGGTAGATCGGCTAAGTTGTGGAGAAGCTGAAAAAACAACAACAATAAATTAAGAAAAATGAAAGGAACATGAAAAGAAAGAAATACCAAACCTCAGCAGTCATGATTTTCTGTTGATCAAATGAAAATCTGGCTGATCAGTACTGGATACGTTCTGTTTATATGTTCTGTGATAATGCCATAGTATTACATGGTGTTCATTAAGAGGAATTTTTTTTCAATGCCACGTATTTGCAATGAAAAGTGTTCAAAACCTAAAATCTTTTTGGCGTTCCTCTCAAAATTACTTTGTTTTAGCTTTATTCTCTAGTTTATAGTGTTAGCTACCTTTTTAAATGCATCTGCCGGTTGAGAAACATAAAATAATAGTTAAAAATTGTCAATTAAAATACAATTATCAATAATGCTTTAAAATTGACGCCAAATTTACAGACATATAAGCAAAACTTGCTGAACTTCAGACATCATTTTCTCTTTGGCGTATCATCTAAAATCTCTTCATTTTAGCATTATTTTACAGATAAAGCACTAAACATGCTTTTTAAGTTTGTTTGCCGATTGAGAAACGTATCGAAAAATAAAATTTTGAATTTAGTCATAACCGCGAGTGGTATATTATACGCATTAGTTTTGAGTGCGTGTTACGTAACATACAAAAATACTCCTCTTAACAACATTAACCATGTTTTTGAGACGATGGTTCTTGCCGATCAAGATGATCGGCAACCTTGCTTCACTCAAAAGTAATTTCCTGCCGATCATTGATCGTTCATCGGTCGTTATTTCGTGCCCCGCAGTGCAAGGGTGGGTAGTAGCGAAGTAGTTGTAGTTCGCTACTGTAGCGAACTACAATTTTCAAGTAGCCAGTAGTTTTTGACTACTTTATTAAAACAGTAGTTGTAGTTATAGCGAACTACATTTTGCCTAAAAATAGCCAAGTAGTTGACTACTTTTCAAACAGCGAATCGCTATTCGCTACTTTTTAAAATTGTTAGCAACTTGATAGAATAGCATGATATTGAGGTAATATCAATACTCAATAGTCAATTTGCACTCCTGAACACTGTAGTGCTTACAAAAATGTTGCTTTGTGCTTACTGTTGCTACTCGTAAGTCGATTTGTTATAGGTTACATTACAGCCTGAGTTAGTAGATGCTCGAAATACAGTAAAACTAAAAAATATAGCGTAGCGAAATAGCGAAATAGTTCGCTACATTTTTTAAGCAGTAGCTGTAGTCAGTAGCGAACTACCTTTGTTCAAAAGTAGCAGTAGTTGTAGCTGACTACATATTTTTGAAGTAGCTGTAGTTATAGCGAACTACAAAAATTTTGTAGTCAACCCACCCTTGCCGCAGTGTACTTCCTGTACGTAAGTACGCGATCGCACCCTGACTTTTAACATGTTAACGTGTTCATGCAATTCTTTTCTAATGAGTCAAACTCATAGATATCTTATATACACTAGATGGCGCATCTCTTTTAGTAAAATTCAGAAGCCAAGAATATGCCAGCGGTTACCCCCATTTGAATAGATGGCGGCCATGTTGAAGTTTCCCACTCGCTAATAAACGCTTAAAAAACAACAATAACTTTCATCATTTGAATAGTTTGAAAATGTATTTGGAATAGGTTTAACTTAATGTTTAAGTTCCCTGTTTAAGAAATAGAAAACATACGAGTCTTCTCATTTCATGGGAATATCCTGAGTCTGCAATCACGGCTTCAATTTTTGAATTGCAGAATAATTAGATGCACTATCTAGTGTATATAAGATATCTATGGTCAAACTGCATACTTTCATTCTCTTGCAAAGGCGTCTTTTTCCGCGGTGTTCCAAACGTGGACGATTGTGAGTCAGATTGATTTTCAGAAGGTCTTTGCTTCTCAGGTGTTCCAAAGAAGATATTGATATTTTCTTTCTCTAAGTCATCCTGGAACGAAAAGAAAGTACAATAGAAAAAGCAGTTTTATCTCAAAACTCAAAAGCTTGCCACAACAGCCTGTTTCATCCAAGAGGAATCCCTAACTGACCCTTCCATTGTAGCTGTCCTCCGTGATGAGACATGAGTCATATAAAGGTGACTGCCATATAGGCGCCCTTAGAAAGCCTTCGACTGGATCAGGTTGAGCTGCGTCCCTCGTAATTCAGCTTAGCTCTCAACTGCAAGCAAGCCAAGGATGATTAGCACACCCAACTTAGTTACTTACTTACTTGCTATTTCTCGAATAGGATTTTTACCTAGTCCCACAGTGGTCAACAGCATAATCAATAGAATAAGAAGGTTAGAGAACTCGATGCAGACATAATACCTCATTATCTATGTTTTTGTTTTGCTTTGTGCAAGAAATGGTCGGTTCATCATCGTCACGTGTGTATTGTATTTTCGCGCGAGCAATCAATAGTTATATTTTCATTTAACCATTGTGTAATATCACGACTGGGTAATAAAACCAACACACCGCTATTGGTTGGTTGGGCGAAAATACAATACACACGTGACGATGAACCGACCATTTCTTGCATTAAGACTAAGACAAAAACATAGATAATGACGTCTATTATGTCTTCATCGAGTTCCCTAACCTTCTATTGACTAGTACATGGTCAAAGCTATTGTCTGGGAATTTGCACCTGGAAAAGTCGTGAGTTTTTAGCCACAGTATCAAAAAGGAAATTTATTTGTGATATAAGATAATAATATTGAGTATAGTACCTGTAGAGCTCTTACCTCTTTCTGACCGTTCATTCTTTGTTTCTGTTGGTTACGAGGGTGTGAGCAAAGTTTGGGTATTGATGTTGGTGTTTTGTTTAGGGTTTGTTGAGAATTGTCTCCTAGTGACTTCCTACACTGACTTTTGCCTTCGTGGAAGGACGTATTTCTTAGTGACGTTTTGTCTGGTGTTTGTTCACGATCCCCTTGCTGTGCTGCTAGCTTCTGAACCGGTTTGGCTTGGTTTTGAGACAAGTTTTCACGTGGTATTTTGTTCGGAGTTTGTTGACGATTTCCTTGCTGTGCTGTTAGCTTTTGCAACGCTTTGGCTTGGTTTTGAGACAAGTTTTCGCGTGGTGTTCCGTCTGGGGTTTGTTGACGATTTCCTTGCTGTGCTATTAGCTTTTGCACCGCTTTGACTTGGTGTTGAGAAAAGGTTTCGCGTGGTATTTTGTCTGGGGTTTGTTGACGATTTTCATGCTGTGCTGTTAGTTTTAGCACCTGCTCGGGTGCTTTGTTCGGGGTTTGTGACATCAGCTTAGATTGTTCTTTGGATGCGTTCGTTTTCTGTGGTGTTCTGGAAGCACCTTTACATGGAGAACAATAAATTTTGGAGAAAACAGCAATGAATATTTCAATGAATACAGAGACACATTTTGATGAGAGGCGATGAGAGTTTTCGTTACGGCCCCAGGGTGCGATAATTCGCGTACCAACGTACCGGAGATACGCCAAATTTATGGTCTGGTACTTCTTTGTTTTTAGGCAAGTACAGTACCACGTAGGTACGCGGAAATTTGCTATTCGCGTACTTACTGTACATTTTCCTTCTAGCAATAACCAGCAAACCTGCCAAAGTATTCAAAAGCGTGAAGAACTTTAGCTGTACAGTACATGTAAATTCCACGCATCCGACATATACAACATATCTTTGCGCTTGATCAAAAAATTTATCGTCATCGTCCTACTGAAAAAAAAACAACTTTTGATTTTAAAATCGTTATCGTCAAACGCCGATAATTTTATCGTTTTCGTTGTAGTGTGGACACCAACATATTTTTTTTACCAATCATCGCGTGTTTACAAGTTATCGTATCGTTATCGTTGTGTGGTGTGACCTGGGCTTAATTGTCAATGCTATACCAAGGCCTAAAAAAAATACCTGTGGTTACGGTTTTCCGTTTCTGCCCACCCTATTATTTCTTCAACATGATTGACCAATGAGGAAAACTACACTGCATGTATGTAGTTGAGGTCGGACTGTTAGCACCCTTGGTAAGTCCACTGTAAATGAGCGATGGCATTCGAGTCACAACGTCGACGCTTTGAAAACTGTTATGCTATGTTCTACAAATACCATATAGTTAAAGATTCATTTGTATAAAATGGCCCATACATTTTTTGCTTTTGGATCTGTAACTATACGTAGGTCTAAAAACGCATGACTCGGAAGTAGTCTTAGGTACGTCTTGACTCTTAAGTTTGTACCAGATCAGGTACGCGGCAAAAGTTGTCGGAGTACCAGTCAGGTACGGCTAAAAAATTGAATTATCGCACCCTGCCGTTACGCGTGGTAATATCCAGTCAACTCTCATGGAACTGTTTTTCTCGTTTGACAGGGCCACGAGAGTTGAGAAAACTCTTGTTTGACCAAGACGTAAGCTTGGTGATAGTGATGACATACGTACCTTGGCGCCTTAGAACTAAGGTTGGTGGCTTGATGGCCGCTTCCTTTGATCCGAAAAGTGTGTCTACCCTTGGTATTGGTGAAATGTTGGATATTTCATATTTGACAGCGGCTTTAGTCAGCACTATAAATAATAACGTCAACACTGTAAAAAAATAGTTTCTCTTGTGCATCTAGAGAGATGTTTACGGCAGACTGCCAACCACAAACTTAAAATTGCATTTGAAGGTAAAGGCGCTGTCACACTATGCAATTTGTCTCGCAATTTTGTTGTGACACAAGTTGCACACGAAATTGCAAGGGGTATCATGCCTCGTAATCAACAAGTCTCGCAATCGCAATATTTTTGTTGCAACAACCATTGCACGAAGTAGAATCAGGTTCTACTTTTTGCAACGATTGTGGCAACGCATTTTTAAAGCATTGCACAGTTTAACATCCCTCTTGCAACTAGTCTCGCAATGTTTATAGTCTTTATACCCTGAATGGCTTCCTATTGGCTTTTGACCGATAATATGGCGCGAAACGTTAGCACTCGCGGTTTTATACTATTTTTAATAATGATCATTGCAAGTTGCATGGAACATATGGCTTGGTGTAACATACCTTGCAATGCAATCCTGAAACCGTTTTTCTTATAACATTGCGGGACAAGTTCCGAGACAAGTTGCTTAGTGTAACAGCACCTTAATTTAAGTTCTACACGTTTTCGACAAGTTTTTACACGAAATAGCTGAGGACGTTTTAGCTAATCCATGCTTCAAACATGCTAACTTCGAACAGCTAATTGTTGACCCAACTTGAAATTAGTCGTTTGCTGTTAGCCGTAAACGTCAATCTCAATTAAGATTGGTTTACGCTATCAAAGTTTCAGTGATCACAGTAAGAATTTTGCATGTGTAAATGCTAATTAAATGTTTGAGGGAAACAAACATTTCTTACAAATCCAAGCCCCCTGCCCACTGGGAAAAAAACAAAAAAATTTCCATTACAAGTAGGGGTGCACCGGATTTGGAATTTTCAAATCCGGCCGGAACCGGATTTACCGGATTTGGACAAATAAACTGGTAATGGGGACAATTGGGGATAAATCAGTATTCAAAATGGCGGTTTATGTTTTTTACTATTTTTAGTTAGTGTTAGTTTAGATTTTTGATTGTGTTTAAACCTTTTTTAAATATCTTTTTGTTAATAACTTAATATTTTATAATAATATAAATGTTTTTTAAACTTTAAAGCTGCCAAATTGATGGTTTATCCCATTCTTGGTGAATTTTTTAAGGTGAAAACTGAAATTTTAATCCGGCCGGATTTTCTCCAAATCCGGCCGGATACCGGAAAATTTGTTAAATCCGGCCGGATTTCAAATCCGGTGCACCCCTAATTACAAGTACAGTGATATATAAATACAGCTTTTCCCAAAGGTAACCTGTTCTTTTTATCTCATCCAAGCAACATATGAATGTTTCAATTTCATTTTCGATGCCCTTTTCGAGGTGAAAACGGGCACAACCACCTGTTAGGTAAACAGTCAGTTTTCCATCCCTTGCAATCAGCTGGGCTTCAGCCACTTGTTTTCGGTCCAACTAAAAACCAAAGATAAATAAAAAAAACTGATAAACATTTCATATTTGTTCAAAAAATGTTCAAAAGAGGTTTAAAGAGCAAACATACAGGGGCGTAGTCCCAAAATGAGACTGACCCATCACTGGCTGGTGATTCCATGTAGACCACCTGAGCTCGCTTTGCTGATCTGTTAGGGGCTTCAGTGGCCAAGTGGTTAGCACACTTGCCTTTCACCTCTAAGGCCGCAGGTTCAAGCCTCGGTGAGAACTTTCTCAATGCAACTTGAACCCAGTCTTCATGTGGAAAGAGTAAAAATCAATGCTCTGCCGAAAGTCGTGGGTTTTCCTCCCACAGGGAAAGTTGACAGGGTGGGTTAGGTAAAAGGGCCCGCAGTAATTGGCATATACTGTTGTGGTGACCCTGCCCTAGTTTGCAAAGCTGAATAAAATAAAATTTAAAAAAAAATCATCCCATGTTTACACAAGACTTTTGAGGCAAGTTGGCTCACCAAAATAAACCACTGGTCCCACCACTATAAATAGTATAATACAAATATATTTTTTCACGAACCTGAAATTTACACTTTTGCAAGCAACTTTCATGGAAATAACCCACAGAATCATTCACAGATGTCTCAGAGATGTTTTAAGATCGAAATTGGTCGAAAAAATGTCGTATATTTGTGTGAACACGGCATAATATATTTGCATTTATTTGGGAAATTACTGGCCCGATCACCAGAGATCTCAGGTCAGTCGAGATCTTGCTTAGGAGCCATGTCATGTTGCCACAAATAATGTTGAATCAATGTTATTGGGGGGGGGTGAATAGGGGTATACAGATCCATCAAAATTTGAAGCAAAATCTGTGATCCGACAATGGTCTTGTGTAAATTTGAATCCGCTAAAAGCTCTACCATGAAGTCACAATCCAGGATCCAACTAAATTGCAAGTTAAATCCACAATCCGAGCCAAAATATTGGATAAATCCGCAATCTGCTGTATTAACAAGATCCGCAAATCCTTGTTAAATATTCGCCAGATCCGAAGTCCGAACAATTTAATAATAACAGACATGGGATCTTGCCTAAACCAGGCCAGCTTGGGTACCCGGGGTAGCCTGCCCCATATAAACAGCTCCTAAATTTTAGACGGTCTCCCTTATAAATAGCATTGCATATATTTGATTTAATATACAGTGCTTAATTTTGAGACTGACTGTACCAATTTTGAGACTGGTGAGAGCATCGCTTTGGGGGCAAACCACAAATTTAACTTTCGGTATATTAATGTATCATTTAATATAGACCCTCCGCTCGGGGGATTCGGTGACAATGTGATATTTCCTAAAAATATATATCATCAAATCAATCCCCCTTGCTCCAGGTCTACGAATGATAAAAAATGAGTAAAGAATCACTGTTCACTGCACTAATTCACACTATTCATTCAATATATAAATACATATCTAAATAAACACAAAATATATTTATATGTACAAATATGACAATGACAACTAAATTTCCGACAAACCTTATATTTTTTACTCGGTTTCACGCCATTATCATACACACATTGTATATAAAAGGAATCTCCTAACTGGCTCAATCGTAACTTTCCTGGCTGTTGTTTAACCACTCGCGAAATCGTATTCGTTGCTTGCAACTTCACTTCGCCTTTAACCTCGCAAAGCGTACGATGCAAACTGGCCGCCATTTTGCCTTCCTCTTCGAATCTTGAATTCTCGCGGGTAAGGGCGGGAAATATTGCCTGCCCACCCGCAAAATACTCCCGAATTTCCCGCCCGCGTGTCTTTGCCGTCGTTTGCAGCAACGATGAACACTCGCAGACAAAAACTTTGCAACCGCTCGTTAATCAAAACAAACACTCACAGTTACATAAAAATTTATTTTCTTTTTTGGACATAATATTTGCATAAAATTCTAATTGTAACGTATAAATGAGGTTAAAAAAACTCATTAATAATGGACAACTTGCATGTTAGACTAAATTTTAATCTAAGTAAAGAGAAGGGAATAAAACACAACAGTTAAAAAGAAAATAATGAAATTAGTAAAATTGCAAAATTTGGTTGCGAAATGTTGTAAAATGAAGAAAATATAGCCTTGCGAAGTTTGCAATTTTCAGTATATTTGTATTACGTGCGGAAATTGTTACCATTTTCGGCTCGAAAATGGTAACAATTTTCGCACGTAATACAAAATGACTGAAAATTGCAAACTTCGCAAGGCTATATTTTCTGCATTTTACAACATTTCGCAACCAAATTTTGCAATTTTACTGATTTTAATAAGTTCTTTACGGGAATTTACTTTTTTTTGCCTAAATCAAAAATTTGTCTAACATGCAAGTTGTCTATTCACGATAGAAAAACCGAGAAAATCACTGTGATTTTGCATATGATAAAAAAGTCGTTATAAATTTACGTTCATCTTCAAGCCTGACTTCCATATGGTCGTAACGGTCGCAAAGATTGAGTCACGATCTTTCTCATCAGCCGAAATACAACATTTTGAAAATACGCGGAGTGATAAAAACTAGAGAATACTCATGATTTATACGTGCTTTGCAGGTATAAACTATTTAATATAAACTGCACCGGAATCGCAGGGCCGTAGGTTCAATTCCTACCAGAGGACCTTGTGCTGCACTTTTCGCAGGCGTTCCTGGTTAGGTCTTAAAATGTATATATACTCACTTGGATTACAAACCCTAACATTCTAATTACGATCATATGGAAACCAGGTTTTAGCTTTGATAACGTTATTTTTTATCTAATGTGAAGGATCATTGAAAACTGTAGAGTAACTTCTTTGACAGGTTTTTGTTTTCTTGCTTCGCTTCGGAGATATTTCATTTTGTACGATCACATAAAGCATAATGATTTAGCCCTAAAAGCTGTATATCTTTAAAGTGCATATGACATGAAATTTCTTATTTTCTTAAACGAAAGAACTCTTTAAGCTGTAGTGTAACTTATTTTTCAGTTTCTTGTTTTTATGGTTTGTTCCCCGAGATATTTCAATTTGTTTGATATGTAAATGATGTGAATATGCTAATTTATGACGTCACGTTGGTTGCAAGCTCAACTTACACTGGTTATAAATCTATTAACTCTAAAAACTGTAGACATCTGTTCACGTTTTTCTACAGTGTTTCATCACATTTGCCAGTGAGTGAAGTTTGAAATTATCATCTTGGATGATAGCAGTGATATTCAACCATTTTGAAGAGCTTGCAACCAACATGACGTCATAAATTAGCGGACATATTCACACTCATTTACATATTAAACAAATTGAAATATCTCGGGAACAAACCATAAAAACAAGAAACTGAAAAATAAGTTACACTACAGCTTAAAGAGTTCCTTCATTTAAGAAAATAAGAAATTTCATGTCATGTGCACTTTAATGGCGAGTAAACACAATCAGTAAAAGCCCTACATTGGTATTGTTGTCGAAATGACAAATCTCGTGAGTGACAAAATTATATTTATGTAACAATTATATTTATGTAACACATTATGCATGTGACGTAGAAAGTTGGTCTTTGCATATCATACAAAATGAAATATCTTCAAAACGAAGCAAGAAAACAAAAATCTATCAAAGAAGTTACTCTACAGTTTTCAATGATCTTTCAAATTACATTAAAAAATAACAACGTCAATTTTCGAGTCATATGTCCTTTTAGCCATTTAAAATTCTTAGTCCATGTTTTTTTATCAAATATAAAACAACTGGCTGTCGCCTCTCCGATAAAGCATTCCCGCTCGTGTTAATATAATACCCATTCGCAGGCTAAACCCACATGGAGGCTGGTTAGAATATATAAAACCCAAGATAAAACCAACCGAATAGACCTTTCCCCTTTTGAGTGAAATTTTGATCTATACAAGTCTGGACAAAAATTTCATCACAGATTGAAAGAGCATCACAAAATTAGTAATATTCCGAAGTTTCGTTGCGAAATGTTGTAAAATGCGTATAATATAGCCTTGCGAAGTTTGCCGTTTTTCAGTCATTTGGTATTACAAACGGGAAATTGATAATCAGATGATCAAACTGATGCAAAATGTTAGATGCAGTCAACTTTCATCTCATCAACTCTCGTGGAACTCTTGTTCTCGTTTGACCGAGGCACGAGAGTGGAGAAAACTCTGATGCAAACTCTCACTTCTTAAAGCCGGGATCAAACGAGGTTATGCGATCTTGGTTAGCTGTTCTTAATGCCAACACGATCATATATTCTACTTAAGTTAAAACATAGTTGGAACACTCGTCAAGCCATTTTGAAATGTCCCTCCCACCTCCCCTACCAATACGTGACTGCCAAGTCTCATGAACTCCCATCCTCTTTGACTGGGGCTTTAGTTACTTCATTAACTGCATTTCCTTCAGAGTTGTTCACTGTATTGCTAGAATTCTCCACAGGCACACCTTGACACCGACTCACGATGAAATCAGCAATGTCATTGAAACCGATTTCTCTCAAAGCTTCAACGATTATTTCAATTTTTGCATCCCTGCCAAGTCTTCGCTTCCAATTAGTTAGCATCTCAACAGCCTGTTCGTGGGTATCGCCACGGTGATCCTCCTTGATGCTGCCTACCCTGGACGAAAGATCCAGCTTGCGTGCTAACCGCGGCCATCTTGTGCCTAGTTGGTCTGCAATTTCGTCCAACAGATCTAAACGACAACGTTTAACTTAATACAGGGCCGCGCAGAGGGGCAATATTTGTGGGCTTTATTTGTGATGGGTAGCTTTATCAATTCTAATCAGTTCTACAGCGCAAATGCGCAATGATCTTGAGTTACACACGTAAAAACGCACAAGTTGTTACAGGTCTGCAAACAAGTTGTTACACGTCTGCTCACAAGCTGTCGACAAGTTTTGTTCGCACTGGTTGTTCCCAGTTGTTGGAACAAGTTTGGAACAAGCTGTTAACAAGTCTGATACAGTCATGATATAACAAGACTGTTACAAGGTTGACGACACAAGGTTGTAACAATACTGTTATATCATGACTGTAACGGACTTGTTGGAACAACCTTGTAACAATCCTGATAATATCAACAAGGTTGTTACAAGTTGTTAACAGCTTGTTCCAAACTTGTTGACAACTCGGGACAAGCAGTGCGAACACAACTTGTTGACGGCTTGTTGGCAGACTTGCTACAAGATGCGAGATTTTTACGCGTGTTCTACACACGTAGAAACGCATGCCACAAGTTGTAACAAACCTGAAGCAGACTTGTAGCAATGCTGTTCCAACAACTTGTCAACAGAATGTGTTCGCACTGTTTGCTCACAACTTGCTAAAAGGTTGTTGAGCTCAACAGACGTGTTACAAGTTGTTCCAACAGGCAACAACTTGTTGTCGTCCTGCAATTCAACAATTTGTCAACAAGTTGTGAGTGGCAACCTTGTAGCAATTTGATGAAATAACGGCATTGTTATAACTTGTTGACAAGCTTGCTACAAGCCTGTTGCGAACACATCTTGTTGACAAGTTGTGAGATTTTTTTTTGTGCACGACAGAAAACTCGAGTTCTGGAAAATAGCACTCGCATCTCATCTTACCCTAATTCTATTCGGTAATGCACATTGCAGGAAACGATTTTCAAGCATCGACCACCAACACTTATAATTATTCTAGTCGTTGTATACTTAACAACTATAAACTATTTTCCGTGTTCATATACAGTTATATCAACACGAGTGGAAATTGGTAAAACTCGAAATTGGGTGGAAAAAGGACGCCCCGAGGGCGGAGTGTTTTCGCACAATTTCGAGTTTTCCCAATTTCTATGAGTGTTGATATAACTGTATATCAATACGAAAAAAATATTTTTGTTTTTTTATAATGTAGCACAAAAAAATATAAAGAAAAAAATTTCCGTGTTGACATTGAGTTATATCAACACGGCTCTTAGCCATCGGCGTTCAGAATTTACAAATGCCATATTATAATCGTATTTAGTCGTTGTATACTCGTATTTAGTTAACATTATAAGAGGAACTATTGCATCAACTCACCATCTTTCAAAAGACAATCAGGAATTTCATTTGGATGTATCACAACAGACTTTCGGTACCCATTCAACACATCTGAAAAATAACAGCATGTCATCAATTACGGTTTGTGGCTACAAAGTACCCTTGATTTCGGCATACCTTGTAGCCACAGTTTTGTGGTTATAAAGTACCCCTGATTTCGGCATACCTTGTACCCACCGTTTGTGGCTATAAAGTACTCCTGATTTCGGCATACCTTGCAGTCACATAAAGTACGCCTGATTTCGGCATACCTTGTAGCCACGGTTTGTGGCTATAAAATACTCCTGATTTCGGCATACCTTGCAGCCACATAAAGTACCCCTGATTTCGGCATACCTTGCAGCCACGGTTTGTGGCTATAAAGTACCCCTGATTTCGGCATACCTTGTAGCCACGGTTTGTAGCCACATAAAGTACCCCTGATTTCGGCATACCTTGCAGCCACGGTTTTGTGGCTATAAAGTACGCCTGATTTCGGCATACCTTGTAGCCACGGCTTTGTAGCCACATAAAGTACGCCTGATTTCGGCATACCTTGTAGCCACGGTTTTGTGGTTATAAAGTACCCCAGATTTCGGCATACCTTGTAGCCACGGTTTTGTGGTTATAAAGTACCCCAGATTTCGACATACCTTGTAGCCACGGTTTGCGGCTACAAAGTACCCCAGATTTCGGCATACCTTGTAGCCACGGTTTGTGGCTATAAAGTACCCCAGATTTCGGCATACCTTGTAGCCACAGTTTTGTGGCTATAAAGTACCCCTGTTTTCGGCATACCTTGTAGCCACGGTTTGTGGCTACAAAGTACCCCAGATTTCGGCATACCTTGCAGCCACGGTTTGTGGCTATAAAGTACGCCTGATTTCGGCATACCTTGCAGCCACGGTTTGTGGCTATAAAGTACGCCTGATTTCGGCATACCTTGCAGCCACGGTTTGTGGCTATAAAGTACGCCTGATTTCGGCATACCTTGCAGCCACGGTTTTGTGGCTACAAAGTACCCCTGATTTCGGCATACCTTGTAGCCACGGTTTTGTGGCTATAAAGTACCCCTGATTTCGGCATACCTTGTAGCCACGGTTTGTGGCTATAAAGTACGCCTGATTTCGGCATACCTTGTAGCCACGCCACGGTTTGTGGCTATAAGGTATGCCAGATTTGTGTTAGGTCAGATTTGTGTTCGGTCATTGTGATCAGGTGTTACTTGGGCTGGCAAAACCTAACAATTCGATTCCTAATGGATTTGACAGATTCAATAATCCCTTTATCAGGTCAGTCTCGCTAACCGCATTTGTCAGCCGTGCCTGCTTTTTCAACTGTACCTTTTGATGGAAATAGTAGATCCAGTTGAACTTCATGTGAGGTACCATCAGTCTTACATGTTGCTCTCCGTTTTGCACTCTGATGAAAATTGAACCAGTTACACGTGAATTGATGCGGATGAGCAACGTCATTTTGAATACAATGTGGACACACGGTAAATGGCACATAATTCAAGCCAGGCCATTCTTTTAACAATTTTTGAATTTCCTAAAAAACGAATTGGATGAGGATTTTGGGCATCTCACTAGATAAAACTAATTGTTAAAGTGTTTTGTTGATGAGAATGGATGATTCCAGCAATACAGTAAATTTTGATCTGGGCAAGAAGAAGAAAATCCATCACCACAGCTATAGAAAGAGCGTGTTAAAATTAGTAAATTGCAAAGTTTGGTTGCAAAATATTGCAAAATGCGGAAAATATAGCCCTGTGAAATTTGCAAATTTTGTATTAATTTGTATTACGCACGGCAAAATGCACCACATTTGGGCCGAAAGTGGTGCATTTTCCCGCGCGTAATACAAATTAATACAACATTTGCAAATTTCACAGGGCTATATATTTCCGCATTTTACATTTCGCAACCAAATTTTAACTAATTTTAACATGCTCTTTCTAGCCGTGGTGATGGATTTTGTTCTTCTTGCCGGGATCAAAATTTAGTCTAAAGCTGGATTCATTTATTTCGAGTATAAATCTAGCTATATGTCTTGCAACAATGCTGTTCCAACAACTTGTCAACAGGATGTGTTCGCGCTGCTTGTTCCCAGCTTGTTGACAAGCTGTCAACAAGCTGTCAACAAGTTGACAACTCGCGCGCCACACGGTTGTTGACCTGCAATTCAACAACTTGTCCACAAGTTGTGAGTGACAACCTTGTAGCAATAATAAAATAAAATAACAACATTTTTACAACTTTTTGACAAGCTTGCTACAAGCCTGTTGCGAACAAACCTTGTTGACAAGTTGTGAGATTTTTAGATGTAAATCGGAGATAAGACACAACGCGTTAACCATATCCGCTACTAATCTTCGGAATGAAAGTAAACGTATACCTCTAACAAAATGAGTAAAATCCTCCACAGAGTATCGAGTTGGTTTTGGGGTGCTCTAGCGGCTACTTTCAACGTCCCACACTTGTGCGCTGACGAGACACTGCTGTGTATTAAAACATCGCCAAACTTCATGTAGAATCCCTTCTGCCAGTGATCGTAATCGTCTGGCTCATGTCTATGACACAACACGCTGAATCGCATAAATACACCACACGGGAGATATTGTGATAGGGCAAATCCTGCAGTGACTTCAACCTTTAAGAAAAAACCATGACATATTAGAGTGATCAAAAATTCAAAATTCAAATAGATCCAATCTACACACGTAAAAACGCACACAAATTGTTACAGGTCTGCATGCAAGCAAGTTGTTACAAATCTGTTCACAAGCTGTCAACAAGTTGTCTTCGCATGCACTGCTTGTACCCAGTTGTTGTAACAAGTTTGGAACAACCTGTTAACAACTTGTAACAAGCTTGATGGCATTATCAGACTTGTCACAAGGTTGTTCTAACAAGTCTGATACAGTCATGATACAACAAGAATGTTGCAAGGTTGACGACACAAGGTTGTAACAATATTGTTATACCATGACTGCATCGGACTTGTTGGGACAACCTTGCAACAAGTCTGATAATATCAGCAAGGTTGTTACAAATTGTTAACAGCTTGTTCCAAACTTGTTGACAACTTGGGACAAGCAGTGCGAACAGAACTAATTGTTGACGGCTTGTTGACAAACTTGTTACAAGATGTGAGATTTTTGCGTGTGTACAACTGGATGAAGATGGATTTCATCCTGGATTTCATGGAACGAAAATTTAAATACAATTTTAGACCTACTGTAACTGGGAACAGCTGTGAAAAATGAAACTATAGGTCCTCTGGCAGGAATTGAACCTATCTGTGGCTAGTAACACTGCAGCGCTCTAACCAAGTTCTGTTAAATACTGAATAACTACCGGGGGCGCAAAAAATGGTCCCCCTCTTTGACTCATTGTAATTAAAAAACTGAAAAATCTATCTTATACAAATAAAAATTTATTGAACGTAGTTATGTCTAACTTAAATTTTGATGTATATGTCTTGCACATTTCTATAATTCGCCGAAATATAGGCCTTCTTTAGTTTTTTAATTACAGTAAAGCAAAGAAGGGGAACATTTTTTTGCGCCACCTTCCAAAATGTTAAAAATTGCTGCAAACATTATAGCTCCCTCTCTAACATATATATTCAATCTGTCACTTTCCACTGGGATATTTATAGATGATTGGAAAAATGCACGAGTAAATCCAATTTATAAGGAGGGAAGTCGTCGAAATATGGGAAATTACAGACCAATTTCTATATTATCTATATTAAGCAAAGTATTTGAGATATGGACAACGGAAGACTGGTGTTGTCTTTTTAGATATTCGCAAAGTATTTGATTCTATTGATCATGAGATTCTTCTTGAGAAACTGAAATTTTATGGAATTATTGGTTCCCAATCATATCTAGCTTCCCGAAACCAACAAACTTTTGTAAATGGTTTTCTTTCAACGAAAAAAGAAATAATATGCAGTGCATGGAATACCTCAAGGGTCAATTCTAGGTCCCCCGTTGTTTCTAATTTACATCAATGATCTACCAAATTGTCTTGAATCCATAGTTCCATGTTTATATGCAGACGATACATAAATATTTGCTTCTCACGATACTGAAGATCTTATCGATAAATTAAATTCTGACTTAGTTAATATAATAGACTGGTTAACCGTAAATAAACTCCAGTCACATGCAAAAAAAAAACACAGTTCATGCTAATAGGATCCGCACATAATTTGAGTACTAAAGGCAATGAAGTTGTTATGAATAATAGTGTCATTGAATCGGTTCTTTCCCAAAAGTGTCTAGTATAGGGTTGACCTTGACAATAGGTTGATATTTGATATTCACATTAAGAATTTATGCAAAAAGATATGTTCGGGAATTGGTGCCTTAAGAAAAATTAAACCCTTTGTTCCTTTGCGTTCCTTAAATATGTTATACAAAGCACTGATTCAGCCATATTTTGATTATTGCTCCCCTTTGTGGGATACATGCGAGAAGGTCCATAAAGATAAATTACAGGTGCTCCAAAATAGAGCGGCGCGAGTTATAACAGGAGCAAGATTTGATGTCAACTCGGCAAATGTACTGGAGGATCTGCAATGGTCCACGCTCGATGTAAGACGTCATAGGCTGAAGAGCGTTTTGACGAACAATATTCTTAATGAGCAGTCCGCTCCAAGTCTTAGAGATAAATTTATAAAAATTAAAGATCTTAATAGAGAATATAATCTTCGAAGTAATGATACTGATCTAGCACTTCCAAAACCTAAAACAAACTATCTTAAACGAAGTTTCAAGTATAGTGGTGCAATGCTGTGGAATATAGTTTTCCTTCTGAGGCGAAAAAGGCATCCTCGCTTTACCAATTTAAACGCAGTATGTCCACTATACCAGAGACCCAGAGACTAGGATGTGAGTTAAGCTAGTTTGTAAGTAAAATACGCCCCATCTGAAAATCAACTCATTGTATTTTACAAATATGTTGTGTATGGCCAGCGTGGTTAAATAAATTTTTAAGTAAGTAAGTTGCCGAGCTCTAAGCACAAGTTCGTGCATAAATACAAATGTGATGCCAATGTACGGAGTATGGGTAAATATAAGGATTTGGGGCATCTCATTTGATATTATACACTTAATGTCTGCTCCCGAGGAAAATAATTTGTTTTGTTTTCTCAAACACAGGCCCAAATGTGATAGCAATCTCCGCACGCAATACAAAAGTATACACAATTTGCAAACTTTGCCAACTGACGCTGACAATAACGTTTCCACTTTTATTTCCAACTTAATAATTCACAACTCTCGAATTCTTCACACAATTTATTCTCGCACACTTAATTTTCTCTTGTTGCTTGAAGCTCTATATATCAAGTACCATTCACCCAGTTTAAACACTGGACTCAAAGCCAGCAAAGAACTTAAGCTTTTTTCTTAATCTATACATCCACATTTACATTTCACACTTACATTTCATCACACTTACATTTCACTGCACCTGTCGTGGTTCTGATTGAGACTTCCGTTAAGCTGTCATCATGCCTTGCCAACTTGTATATAAGACCATGTATATATTGTAACTATAGTTAGTCTGTTGATGATTTTGTAATAAAATCAAAATATTACTCACCCACTTTCTTGTTTGACTCATATTTTGGGTTTCAAGATGCTTATCTTCGGATTATGTTTTGTACTATATTTACAACATTTCGCAACCAAACTTTGCAATTTTACTCATTTTAGTATGCTCTTTCTAGCTGTGGTGATTTATTTGCATCTACTCGCCTAGTTTTAAAATTAGTCTATAATGGGAATTGTCTAATAGTTATGGCGAGTGAGATGCCCAAAATCCTTATATTATTCCTTCACCTACCTGTCTATCGTTAGCACGCGGTGGCCAGTTGCTGCTCACTGATCTAGGACGTTGAGGATTGAAGAACCATGGTATTAAATAACATGGGGGAGGAGGGCCTCCGTCAGCCGTATCAAGATCATTGCCCACTGCTGGCATTTCGCATGCCAAACCAAAGTGAGTCAGCATCATTAACAGCTGCGGAAAAAGCGTGTCTGATTTCTCCAGAAATTCTGACCAAACACATCTGAGAAATAAAAAGCACAACATATAAACTTCGACTCTTAGAGCAGATGATAGTGATGATGATGATGATAGTGATGATGATATATAGTGATGATGATGATAGTGATGATGATGATAGTGATGATGATGATATATGGTGATGATGATAGTGATGATGACTGCAGTGATGATGGCGAAGATGGTGATGATATAACGCAGAAGTATGAAACTTACCTAATGAGAAGTTGTGTCATGACGCCATTATTCAATAACTCCTCCTTGTCTTGTTCAAACCGGAATGGAACGATATTCAACTTTCGAACGCTCTCGTCGAACGTGAGTTTTTCTTCCATATCATGTCGGAAAATCTTTTTCAACAACAACCCAAGCCAGTATGGATTTATGACAACATTTTTCACCAAACCATGGATGCCCTAAGAAAGAATTTTGTGAACTAAGTTAGTTGATTAGTTAATCAGTCAGTAAATTGATGGCTAGTTAGTTAGTATTCGGTTCGTTGGCTACACATCTGCTCAACAAGATGTGTTCGGTAACAATGTTGTAGTTGACAGCTTGTAAACAAGTTGTTGAATTTCAAGACGATGGCAAGTTGTTGGAACAACTTGTAACAAGTCTGTTGAGTCAACAATCTCTTGACAAGTTGTCAACTGACAAGTTAGGAACAAGAGGTGCGAACACATTCTGAAACAAAATTGTTGAAATAGCACACAAGTGCGCACAAATTGTTGAAATAGCATGCTGGTTTGTTGAAAGTTGTGCAGCTCTGCACACAAGTTGAAACAAGATGCAGATTGCCAAGCCGACATCAGAATGTGTTTGATTTGTTCCCAGTTGTTGTGACAAGTCTTGTATCATCTTGTTACAAGGTTGATGACGGTAACAGGCTTGTTGCAACTTGCTTCAACAAGATTAATACAATATACTGCTATAAGTTGCTAGGTGAGGACGATATCACTCTTGTTGGAACAACTTGTTGCAAGTCTGTTAGCCTCGTTAATGATCTTGTTTCAAGACGACACCAACTTGTTCCAGATTTGTCAACTACTGATAACAAGCAGTGTGAACCCATCTTACTGACAAGTTGTGAGATTTTTGCGCGTGTATAACTGAAGATTTGTTCGTTATTGTTAGTTGGTTGGCTGGATAGTTGAGACGGAGGAGCTATACACTTACCTTGAAGTACTGTAGTTCACCGATTGCATCGAGATAACTCACACAAGAGTGTAATTCACACTCAGAAACATCAATGCCCTGCTCTTTCAGGACTTCCTGCAACTCGGCTATAGACAAACATGGTATTTTGCCATTCTTTCTACATTTCTTAATAGCTTGTTCTATGTTCACCCATGATTCAGGAAGGTTTATATCAATGTTTGGAGAAAGATTCTTGTTTCTCGCAATTCTGACTAATTCTTGGCGTAAGCTAACCATGCCTAATTCGAGAGAGGTGTTGCTAACGGGCGTCACATTCATAGCTAGAGTATCGTCTAAGTTGTGATTGACTTCCTGGAAAATTAACGAAGAAAAATAAAATTTTAAAAAATGTAATTCTTTGTTTGCAATCACTTTTCATCCACGACGTGCAATCAAACAACTTGTGGACGATTTTTCTCCTATCAGAATGGCTGTATAGCAAGAAAAACTTTCTGAATAAACCGACCCATACCTTGTACTGTAAAGATATAACAGGCAAGTTATCCTTCTGTTCTCGATGCTGCTCCAGTATCTTGGCCAGTTCATCCGATGGAATGCAATGGCCTTCCGTCTTTTTCACGTGCTTGATCTTCTTGTCTATCTCACTGACCATCTCCTCTCGTTGTTCTTTCATATTCCTCAAAATATTTCGAATTTTCAGATCTATCGTTTCTTCGTTTGGGCATTGGTCGATGTGGGTTGGGACGACCAGGATCCGCGCTCTTGGTATCCGGGCAGCTACGAGGGATATCCACTGGCCGACATTCTCTTGGTAACGTTCTGGACTGTCAAACGTATACTGAAACAGGTCCACCGCCAAAATGAACAGAGCACCTGGTGGAAAATAACGATATTTGGTAGAAAAATACTTTAGGGATGCTTTACATGGTTCCCGCATCTAGACAATCATAGTCAATAGAAGAAGGCATCATTGTCTATGTTTTTGTCTTGGTCTATGCAAGAAATGGTCGGTTCATCATCGTCACGTGTGTATTGTATTTTCGCGCGAGTAATCAATAGTTATGTTTTCATTCAACCATTGTGTAATATCACGACTGGGTAATTAAACCAACACACTGCTATTGGTTGGTTGGGCGAAAAAAAAACAATGAAAAAGGATGTCTATTAGTATTACTGTATGTTAATCTAGGGGAAGCCTCACATATCGATTTTGTCCATGAGAAACGTCATATGTTCGTTTCTCTGGAGACCCCCCCCCCCCCTTTAGAAATGTCACGCATAGTTATCGATATTTTGTTCTTTATATAGCACACGTAAGGTAATTTTTTACTATTTTCTACGGTTGGCTATTGGCGATGCTTCCGTGAAGAATATGTCATCAAAATTTCCAACGTTTCTCACAACAACTTTTTTTGCATGAAGTATTGATAATTTTAGCGCGTTTTTCTTGAAATTTGAGTCGGCGTAATAATATAAATGTATACATATATAGTACAGGTATGGTATTACGAATGCAATTTTTTTATTCTGCAAAGATGATTCCGAAATGTTAAGGCTTTCGAAAAAAACTATCGAATTTTTCCATGATGTTTACTGAGAAACGTCACAGCTGCAAACCCTCCCCCGCCCCCCACCCCCAAACGAACATATGACGTTTCTCGTGGAAAAATCGATATGTGAGGCTTCCCTAGATGCGAGCGTGAATTATTAAGTCTAGCACGTTTTGCCAATTCATGAGGCCCATGCAGACACGCCGAACGCGATTCGACAAAGCAGCGCGATTTTTCGATGCTCACTGTCAGATAACTTTGAAAAATTCAATATTCTGATACTGCAACGAAAAATTCGTCGTATTTCGGCTCCGCTCATTGGGACCTCAAGTTTAATGTCCACTTCCGCTTATTAAATAGGGGTAATGATAAAATTATTTTATTAAATAAATCATTGGGGCCAGAGTATATGTGCCCGCTTAAGAGCAATGCCCATCAATAGGGATTCGACTGTATCTAAAAAATGCAACAACCACTGTGTATATGACTGACATCTCTGTAACTATATGACTGACATCTTTGTACCTTCAGACAAGAAAAGTTGATGGGTCATCTGATATTTCTTCTGTCCAGCGCAATCGACCACCATCAACTCCAGTTCATCAACATCAGGTTCTGGTTTCCAATGATAAAACACGACACCAAATGTTCGATCATCTTCGTCAATCTGAGTTGATTCACCTGTCATTAAGGCTTTCACAAGACTTGTCTTTCCTGCCATTGACTCCCCAAGTACCAAAACCTAGTTCATAATGAAATGTGGAATACGAGCTTACATTTGAAACGTCAGAATGTCTAGTTATAAACTTATTCAGGTGGTTCATACACAAATCACTGAGGATTATTGGAGAATATATTACCCAATCTGGCCATTACATATGTTCACATTGGCCACTACACAGTTTTACAGGAGGCAGATGCCCAATTATGAGCTATTGACCTATGCAGTCAGACATATGGTTTTACAATATGATGAAAAAGGCAATTTACTTGGAGATAAAAAAGGGTATGGTCCAGCCAGGGTCCTGAAAGAGGGCGTCCAATTTTGGTATAACGAAATATTTATAGTAAG